>LUKR01000078.1:0-18889 GCA_019395275.1 Puccinia brachypodii | reverse complement strand
TGATGGGTTTCCCTTCTTCTTTTTTTTTTTTTTTTGAATTTGAAGGCCGGTAGTGGCCCGGAAACCAAGGAAACAGCGTCTCCAGATCCCCAAAAAACGGCCCCTCCACAAGCCAACCAAACAACTTCTTCAGAAACCAAAAGAATAGCCCCTCCAGAAACCAACAAAAGTACCTCCCCAGACACCAATAACAACACAGCCTCCCCCTCCTCGGAAAGAACAACTTCATCAGAAACCAACGAAACGGGCTCTCGAGAAACCAAACAAACAAATTCACCGGAAACCAAACAAACGACTTGGCCGGAAACCAACAAAACAGCAGAAACCAAACAAACCACTTCACCGGAAACCAACCAAACGGCCTCGCCGCAAACCAACAGAACAGCCTCTTCAGAAACCGGCGAAGCAGCTTCCCGAGAAACCAACGAAACATCCTCGCCAGAAACAAAAAAAACAACATCTCCAGAAACTAAACCAGAAGTTGCCAAAAGTCTGGAACCATTACCGCTCCCCAAGACGCCAGGAAACCAAGGTAAATGAGCAGTATTCATTTCAAGATGGGCTCAGATTGATTCGATGATCCTAACGAATGATTTCTTATCTCTTTGCCAGCAAAGAAGGCGGGTTCAATTGATCCTGACTTGACCAAATTTGATAAATTTGTCACCATTGGTACTCCGCCTTCTCAAAACCCGTCGCTATACACGAAGAAAATTCCAAAATTTATTTTAGACAGTCGACTGAGATTTCCTGATGCAATCTTGTTGACGTGTGTCGGGTCATTTTATGAAGTTGAGCAATCCAAGTTTCTCTTGACGACCACCGTATCGTGCAGCTAGAAGAGCTATCTCTCTTTTGAGGCTTACTTGATTTGATTCAACCCGAACATTCAATACCTCAGGCCTACTTCGATCAGGCTGTAGAAGTGGCAGAGCTTTTAAATATCAAGCAAGCCAAGTTTCAATTTTCTGGACAAACCTATCCCTTTTCAGGATTTCCCCTATCATCGCTTCAAAAGAATCTTAAAACTTTAGTGAATGAGCACAACCGAGTCGTAGCGATCGCCGAACAGATCTCAAATGATGAAGACCTTGAAAGGAGGATCGTTCGAATCATTACACCTGGTACAATCACCGATGAGAATTTGATCGATAACGAGTCGTACAACTACTTACTAGGCATTCATCAGAATCAATTAGCTTGGCTGGATGTGTCTACCGGCAGCTACTTCCATACGACCTGCGAGGGCGGAGAAAGTGAATTGATGGATCAAATCTGTCGGATCTCACCCAAGGAAATCATAATATCAGCCGACAGCTCGTTCCGAATTCCTCCGAATTCTAAGGCTGCCAGACTCTCAATATTGATCACAAAAATCAAAAATCCAGACAGTGTACAACCTTTTCTGTCGGCCCTTTCATCATCTCAGTCATTTGAAGAAGAGCCACCCCCCTGACAATTTATTTACTCTCCTCGCCTTATCCAATCTCTAGTCGACCACTCCCCCTAGCCAAGGACTGACAGCCGAAAAATTAATTGGGATTTACATCAAACGAAACCTCCTACCGTCACGGGCGGCGAGCCAGCCATTATGCGTGGATGCTTTCCGACATCTCAAATTAGATGCAGAGGCTCTTGATAGCTTGGAGATCCTTCGCACTCAAAACGGTAAAAGCGAAGCTGGCAGCTTACTCTCTACTGTTTCGCGGACGCTCACTCGTCCTGGAAAAAGATTACTTCGCGATCGAATTAGTTGAGTAACAATCGAATATAATATCACTATTTGGTATTTAAATTCGCTACACATTTTTTGTTTTTTAATGATATTCTTACGGCTTCTTGCAATTGCTAATGGTGACGTGATTGGCCATCTGGATTCACTTGAAAAACCAGCCAGCCCCAGTAGAATCTTGGCCGAGATCGAATCCAGATTGGACCTAGTAGACAAACTCGTTGTAAATCATATTTCGAGAGAAGACATACAAGATGCGTTCAAAGAGATCGACGAGATCGATTATGTTAGGCTATTACAAAGATTCAATCTGGGACAAGGGACAATTCAAGACTTAGTTTCAATGGTCAGAATCTTGAAGGCCATTGACACAATCCGTTCAATTCTCAGCGATGTAGCTATCCCGTCCCGATTAGGATCTCACCTTGCCCTTCAAGAACGGATAACAGATGCCATAGGGAACGTCTCTCAAGTCCGGGCTGCTCAGATCGCATCTGAAGATACCTCGATTGAGGAAACCAAGGACTTCTTTTCTCCTGTCATTTGGAATGTACGTTTCAAGTAAGACCGTTTGTTATATAAATACAGAAGGTAGGAACTATTGACCGAGTCATTCGATTCAGTCTCAATAAAGAACTAGGCTCTATGCACGATAGACTAAATTCGTCAATGGAAAAAGGAAAACAGCTGCAGGCCAAGTATCGCACTGAATTCGGTAAATTTCTGTACTTGCCTCTCGCGCGAGTCCACAACCATGTCTAAGCTGACCCACTCTGACTCGGCCTTTTTTTTTTTTCAACACGGCTGATTGCGCAAACTGATTGCACTCAGATTCCAAGGATTTGAAACTTCAAGTCGTGCCTAAACTTGGCGCCACGTTGAGTATCAACAAGGCCCGAAAACCGAGCAAGGAGTTGATAAGCAAGCTAGACAAACTCAAGGGCCAAACACTTGTTGATAACGGATCACGTGCTGTCGTAGCCATTCCGGTGGGTTTACGAAAAAGAAAAGTTATGGATTCAAATACGGCTTGATTGATCTTGAATGGTTTCACAAAACTCCAGGAATGGACAAAGTTGCATGCTTCGATCGAAAAGCTGAGACAGGAACTGGTTCAGGCGGAACAACGAGTCTTAAAGGGACTATTTGACCAGGTGATCTCGCCTTCTCGCACATCGATTGGAAATGACATCTATCATGTAACTTTTGTTGTTCGACGAAATGGAAACAAAGTTGTTAAACAATCACGTTTTTTTTATTCGGTCGAATCTATCAGGTCACATCGGATCATGTCTCTTTAAACCCATCGTTCCAGGCTCTTGCCGAGTTGGATGTCGCTCAAAGCTTCGCCACGTTTGCAGTCGACTCGAATTGTGTAAGACCATCAATCAACTCAAAGTAAGAACAGCCTCACTCAATATGCGATTTCAAGATCCGATCTAAACTGATTTACATTTGATTGAACAGGAGAAGTGCATCTATCGTCAATGGTCGACATCCAATCGCTGAGCGTGCTCTCTCTTCAAGTGCGAATGGAAGCTTTATCCCTAATTCGATCGTGATGCATGAAAGGGACGGCCTTGTTCAGATTATTACTGGCCCTAATAATGGAGGAAAGGTATCAACACGTTTTGAATTTCTATATTTGAAGTTGCAGTCTCGAAGTTCTTCTTTGGGGCACTCATATTGAATTTATCCTGGCTCAACCCATACACCTAAACTAACGAAACCAACTTTGCTCTGGTCGTCTAACAGTCAACTTTTTTGCGCCAACTAGCGATCATCCATATCCTGGCACAAGCCGGCAGCTTTGTACCTGCCGAGAAGGCTAAATTAGGAGTCGTTCACCAAATCTTTACCCGATTTGGTTCGTTTGATAACGTCGTCCTTGGGAAAGGTACTTTCTTGATAGAGATGGAAGAAACTTGTAAGATTTTGAAATCGGCTGATGAAATGTCCTTGGTTAGTTTCCAAAAAAACCAACCTATAATCACTATAAGAGAAAGAAACAAACACAATTGATTACTGTATATCATTCATTTTCATCTTTCAAAACGATTGTGGCTGATCATTCATTTTGATTTGCAGGTTTTGATGGATGAAGTAGGTAGAGGAACTGGGATTGAAGATGGACTATCGATTGCATATGGAGTGCTCAAATATTTGATCGAAAAAAACCAGTGCAGGACTCTTTTCTCGACTCATTTACCTCACGTGGGATCGTTATTGCTAAGGGAAAATATGAGTAGCTCCAATAGTAATCTGGATGGACTTATACCCGCAGATTACATGAAAATCGATAAACTTGGTTTCTTTTGTTTCGGTTCTTCAAAGATCGTAAGTCATTGCGCTTTTTCCTTGGGTCCAGGAGGGTTGGAATTTACGAATCGGAATTGAATCGAGAACAGAAACTGATATTTCTCTTATACGACCTATTCAACAAACCGACCACTGTCATCGTTTTCCGGATTAAAAAAAAAAACTCATCATAGAACGGTGATAAGAAGAACAAAGGAGAAGAGATCTTAAATTTCTCGTACCAAATCCAAAGAGGATTGAACCCAGATTCGAGTGGAATAGATATTGCTAAATTGGTCGGTTTACCTAAAGAAGTCATCTCTCATGCTACTTCTATTAAACGTCAGTTGGGCAATTATAGCTTCAAATTCCAACTGGATCAACTATCATCTCAAAAAACTTAATGAGTCACAAAAGAAAAGGATTGAATTTTGGATAGTTTAGATAGATTTTTTCTCTTCTTTTTCGCTGGTTCGGGCTTGTATAAATGACTGTATACTTGTTTAGTTCTAATTCGTTTAAAATAGAAACCACTACTCGTTTATTTTGGTTTAATCTTTGCTGTTCTTATTCCTAGAATTACTATTTAGCTGATGCCGATGAGTCACGAGATGTGTAAATATGTTCAGTATCCCACTAATCAGTTGGTGGCTATATGCAAACTGTATATTAACATTCAAAAATAACTTAGAAACACAATTGGAATGGCGGGAAGCTTGAATTATCTAGGGCATCACAACTTAGAGACATTCCTTTTTAAGATTTCGGGGGACATGATGAGTACGAATGGTGAAAAACAAGAGGAATCAAGAGATAGATCGAATGAAGTTGTCTCTCCCCAAAAGATTCGAAATGAAGAAAAGCATGGGGTGATTTAATTGGTTCTTTGAGCTTTTCTCTTTCCGATTTGGGCAGAGAAACCGGTCTTGATGGCCGATACTGATCGCTTCGAACCACATGATTCACAGGTAACGAAGTACAATCGGTTGTCCTTCTCTAACAAAGTATCGGGTGATTTGCATGTCTTACAAGTAACATATTCAACTGAGATGAGGAGTGATGATCCATATCAGCTTTGTTTTTATCAGACAAAAAAAAACGAAACGAGAAATGGATTGAACGCACCGATGTAACGACGCAAAACGTTTTCGATTTGCTTTTGTTGAAAACGACCTTTGATGACCAAGTTTCCATTCCCATCCACACTCCCACTCGTCCCCAATTCAGCAAACAAGAACTGGATAACGTGTTCTGGTTGTCGATGCATTTTCTTACAGATCTCGGCCACATTCGCCCAGATCGATCGTTTGTTACCTTCTCGGTGAACCGATGGTGGGGCAAGTGTGTATCGCTTCTTGGCCCCTCCACCTGATAAGGAAGGATGAGAGAGGTAGAGCGCTTGGTAGAACCGACCCAGAAGCTATGATGGATGGAGAAAGAAGTATCGATCAGCCTGACTCTGTACATTTCAATCAGGCTTTTTTTTTCAAGAAAAGTGGGTTTATTTATACCTCGTCATAAGTATAATCACGATCAGGTTCTTTCAACCAGGCCCTTTTCTCGGCAGCCGCCTGGGCCTTACTCTTTTCGCTCTCGCCGACGGCCTCGTCATCGGCTTGGCCAAACAAGCCATCCTCCGGTGCGTCCTCGCCTTCAGCGCCTGAAGGGTCAATCTCCTTGGCTCCGGACTTGTTGATCCCTCCCTCCACCTCTGCTAGTTCACGCTCGAAAGCTTCCAGATCGAACGCTTTCTTTTGGTTCTTCTTCTTCTTTTTCAAGTCTGTTTACGTGATCGGAATAATTTTGGAACGGTAGCTCAGTATCTTGGCTAGATAATAATGGACGCTCAATCGACATTTAAGAAAAGAAAAGAAAAAATACCGACCAGCGAATTCTTCAGCCGCGGCAGCATCTTCGGCAGCAGTGGCAGTACTGGCCAGCTTATCTTTATCGTCGTTGGCGTCCAGTTCATCCTCGTCGAGATTCAGGGTTACTGTTTTCTTTTTCTTTTTCCGCTTGAGGTCGCTGAAATCCAAGTCTCCAGTCGCAGCCGGTTCAGGTGCTTTTGAGGTCGGCTCAGGCTCGGTGGTTTTCAAGATCGAGACAGGCTCTTCAGCCTTCGAGGTGGAGATTGAGGCAGCGGGCTGTTCGGCTGTGCTTTCCAGTTGCGAATCCCTGCAAGTATCCAGATCCGTCAGTCGATCGTTTGTCGGGCAGAGCGGGGTGGGGGAGAGAGAGATGGGAGACTGACAGTTCATCGAATGCGACTGCTTTCTTCTTCTTCTTCTTCTTGAGGCTTGCGTCGAAGAGTGGCTCGTCCAGCTGCTGTTCGACTGGTGGGTTGTCCAGTTCTTCGGCCATCGTCTTTCGCTTGGTCAAGTAGCCTGGTGCTCTGCTTTGCTGTGCTGGGCTGGCTGGCAGTCGAGGGCGGGGAGCTCAGTTTCCGCAGCCAGCGCAGCCCTACTCAGCACTTCTCGTGGGGTCTTTTTAAACAAGCACAGGCCTGCCAAAGTGATCCAGCACATTCCAGTGCACTCATTCATTTCTTTAAATTTCCCCCCCAAAAAAAGGAACCAGTCGAACAGACATTGTTCCAAGATAATAGAATTACAAATCACATGCTTAAAAGTGGTTTAGAAATCAAAACGTTCTATATTGGAGAAAAATCATATCAAGGGCGCAGCTAGTTGGAGACCATGGCTCTGATGCTTTTTTTGTTGTTTACTACTGGAAAAAATTATGTTATTATCCAATCCTTACTGGTAAATTGCAGACAACCAAATCAAAATTAAACAATCCGTTAAAAAAAAAAATTAACAAAACAGTGAATGAAACATAAAGTAAGAAGAATCTGTTAATTGATGAGGGAAAGAGTCAAAGAGGGAAAGAATCAATACGTTTTTCTTTCTGGATCTACGAACTCCAGCTATATATAAATACAGAAGAGAAAAGCTAAAAAGGAAATGAAAAATAGTACAAAGATATTCTAATATGGACTAGAGAATAAAATGAATGTATGCTTATAATGTAAAAATTGGAAAAACTGGGAGGTGAAAAACATTAATACTAACCAAATCAAATGAGGGATATCAAATATGAAATCAAATTAGTTGAGAAATTCATTTCTTTGGTAATAAGGATAAATATTGTAATTTTCAGGTTGGATTTGGATTGGGGGAATGTGTAACTAATTCAAACTCTCTATTTAGTCTATTCAGAATTTGCACAAGTGATTACCCCTTTTGAGAAACTGGATATTATGATCACAAAAAAGGATGTGTTGAACAAAAGTATTCAATACCACTACATTTCATTTTCTTCATTTTTGGAAAATAGGGTTCTATGTTTCTTTCTTTGATTGAGAAGCTTTAGTCCTCTTAGGTTTGAAATTCCAATCAACAAAATTTCCTTCACTGTCACATCATTGCAAAATATAAGAACCTTGGAAATGTAGCTCATCTATTAAAGATGCAATCATAGTACCCCAGTAATTATTGCTTGTTGGGAAAAAACATTCTGGATGGGACTTGGTATACCAATACTCAAGTAAAGCAAGTGAGATCCAAATAACTTGGAAGTGTACATTTAGATCACTTAGATATTGCTCTATCCAGTAGATTTGAACTTCACACCAAATTCTGTCCTTTCAACATGACCACTTGGCTTTTCTACATCTCCAATGATAGGAAAGCTTTCTCCCCCCTTTCCAAACGTGATAGTTTTGAACAATTCATTGAAGGAACTTAGTGCATTTTCAGTCATACTCTTTCTATCTAATTTTAGCTGAGAAAGTAAATCTCCCGGTGGCATATATTCAAATGGGTATCCAGTAGATTTAGCCAGGATGAAAAACCCATCCAATCTTGAATTCTTTCTGTGCTTTTCTTTGATCTTGATTCTGATTCTACATTTAGCATTTCCACTTTCAGACCTAATTAGATGTTTAAATACCCATACTGGAAGGCCCTTAACATCCTGATATTTCAAAGAAAATCAAGTTTTTTTTTGTTATCAGAATATCCTTTAATGAATACATTGTGCCAGTTGAATGTGGACTGAAAAATTGATCAGGCTTCATTGAGGCTGGAAATTTGCTCAGATCTGCAACTTTCAAGCTGACCAAGCTATCAAAATCTTTGCAAGTTTCATTCTCTTTTCCAAAATTTATACCGGAATCAATTGTATTGTATAGAGCTGAAATCAGTCTGATTTCTGGGATGCATCTTTCCTGGTTACTATGGATATATGCCCAAATCTTTGGATTGAAATCAGCTTTGTACCAAGATTTAATGATAAGACTTGAAGCCTCAAATAAGTATTCTTTAGGGTCATGCCTTTATAATTGTTCAAGCAATATATTTTGGATCATCCTAAACTCTTCACATGGATTGAAAACCTTTTGATTTTTAACTATTCCAAATACAGACAAACTTTCTTCTGGTTCAAATGCTTGTCAAAAAATCCAGTCTAACATTTCTGTGTTTGAAATCAATTCAGTGGTGTATTTTGGAGATGGGACAATGCTTCTCACTTCAAACATTTGCTATTATCCCCTGAAGAAGAATGTGAACTTGGATGGGGGAAAATAGGTGACCAATTTTGAAAAAAATTCCCAGTAGTAAAATTGAGCAATGCTGAGCATGCTCAGCCAAATATAATAAATTTTACAAAGCTGTTTAAAACACAATTTTTTCCATCCTGGTAAGTTTTGGGGGTGGTGCTGAGCATGCTCAATTTTGCTCAGTTTTAGCTTAATTTTACTACTGGCAAAAAATTCCAAAACCAGCCAACCATTTTCCACCATCCAAGTTTATGTTTTTCTTCAGGGGTGAATTGTAAATGTTTGAAGTGTTCTCAGGACAGATGTATCGTTGAGGATGAGCCACTTGATGATATTTTTGTAATTCATCTTCAGGTAATGTGGGCTTTGCCTCAACTCTCTTTCTTCACCCACAATCTCAATAATAAAATCATGTGAATTGGGCAGGGGAAATTTTGTAGCAGGAGAGCCATGAATTCTATATGTCTTAAAATGTTGAGATATATTGTTAGATTTTTTAGATGTGGCTTTCATGTGCATCCAAAACTTATCAACAAGGCCCTCAAGAAACTGTTTATTGATCCATTCATCAGGTACAGAACTTAGCCTGAAAGATAAAGAAGTATTGTCCTTGACTATGTTGAGTGCTTTGATTTTTCCATTCCACTGATCTCTTTGATTTAGTGGGGAATCCAATGTGAGAGACGCTTCCTACATCAGGTCGATTTTATTGTGACCTAGTTCACATTATCTTGTTAATGACATACAGACGCATATTCATGAAGCCTTAACAATGTCAGGAGGATAGAAAATCTTGCAATTAGTCAGTGGTACCGGAAGGTCTTTTAACTAATTTATAAGATGTAATTCCTCTTGAGACTTTCGGCCTTGTAGTAGTACTGCGGGTGTTTGATCATTTCGGCTAATTGCAACCAAGCCTAGCCCCGCACGCGTATCATTCAGGGCTTGTGTAAGTTGTATGGCATGTAAATTTACCTAAGACTGATGACTCGGGAGTCGAACGAGGTCTTTGGATTTGTTTCTGTGGCATTTTTAGGTCAGGTCATCTGACGATGCACTTTTTTTGTTCAAGACACCGATGCCATCGATCGCTCTGGAAAAGTCATATTGCGGCTCTGTCTGCATAGGGTATCCCGAGCGGGCCAAGCGGCAGCAGGCTGGGAGAATTCTTGGAAGACGCAGAGTGTCTTTCAAGTACAACATTTGTACTTGATATTTCTTGTGATGCTTGACTGGACAGAGACAAGCCATTTTTGTTTTTTTGAGAGTTGAACCACCGCAGAGAGTTAGTAGAGTGCAACTTGCAGACCATTGGCATGTCCAGCCCCTCCGATTCTCTGCCATATTTGAGGGATTATTTTCCAGGGGCTGCCCCGCCTGTCCCCGCGCTCCCCCGGGGGCTGCGTTCCGAGGCGCTCTTCGGGTTCCGGCTGCCTCCACCGACGACTGCCACCCGGACGGTCAACAAACCCAGCCAAGCAACCACGATGTCGTCAACCCTCATCAGCCGACCCTTTCTCTCCCAGAGGGCTGCCCGACTGATTGCCAGTCCACATGCTGCTCGATCGTTCAGCTCGACCCCAACCGCAAATGAGACCCTCAAGGAGATCGAGACTCGACTCAAGTCCGTCCGAAACATCGGAAAGGTGAGCCCTCTTGTTCAGATGGGAAAGAGGTCTCGATCGAGTACTGAGCTGCTTCATCACAACAGATCACCAAATCGATGAAGATGATCGCGACCACCAAGTTGAACAAGGCCCAGCGAGCGATGAACGATGCCAAGGCCTATGGTGACGCCAACGCTGTCGTTTTTAAAGAGTCTTCTCTCTCCGAGGAACTTGCCTCAGGCGCAGATTCCAAGAAGACCTTGTTCGTGGTCGTTAGCAGTGATAAAGGATTATGTGGTGGAATCCATTCCAGCGTTTCTAAGCGCACCAGGGCTGAGCTGGGTGAGAACAGCGAGACGCAGGTTGGGGTTTTTTTTATACCACTGCTGTTCCTTCCACCCAATTTGAAACTGATCGCTGGATGCCCTTCTCTAACTACCACAGATCGTCGTTGTGGGAGACAAACCAAAAACTCAGCTCAGTCGAGTCGTGCCCAAGAACATCGTGCTCTCATTCAACCAAATCGGAAAACAAGTACCCAACTTTGCTGATGCATGTGTCATTGCCGATCTGATCGAAGAGAAAAAGCTCGACTTCGATAAGGTCAAATTGATCCACAACAAATGGATTAGTGCCCTGAGCTACGAATCCACTGTGGTCGAGGTTTACAATGCCGATACCCTCAAATTGGCTCGTTAGTCACTGTTCGTCATTCGCATCCTTAGAACTGGTGACTGATTCACATTTTGTTCCTCTCTCTGAACAGCTAAGTTTGCCGCTTACGAAGTTGAGGATGATCAATTGATCCAAGACCTAGCTTCATTTGCCATGACCAACGCCATCTACACCGCCCTTGTAGAGGGATATGCCACCGAGATTTCGGCTCGTCGAAATGCTATGGACAATGCGACCACCAACTCGCAAACAGTCATCGGCGGACTGCAGATGAAGTTCAACCGAATGAGACAATCGCAAATCACCAACGATCTTGTCGATGTATGCCTTTTCTTTGATATGCACATTTTCTTACCTCACACGCCTCGCCGAAAATTGATGGTTTTCTCACTATCCTTTCCCATTTACAGATCATCACTGGAGCCAACGCCTTGTGAAACAAGTTATCGATCGATCTTCAACTGAATAGAGAGTCGGAGAAATCACCGAGTATTCTAATCGACCGAAGCTGAGCCTTGTTGTTGATCGAACAAAAACCGGTTTCCCTTGTAGAAGAATTGCCCTTGCTCTATCCATCTGGGTTCCCCTGTTTCAAATTTCAAACAAATACATATATGAATGTCAATGTTTCTGCTTGCTTTCTGTTTAGTCCAGCTTTCACTTATGAGACTGGATATAGCCCCTCAACTCCTCCACTTCGCCCTTGAGCTCAAGGGATGCGAGTTTCATGTTGAAACATGATCAGAAGGCCCTCGTGATTAATGCTGACTCGTGTCAAATGGCATTCAAAGCAGTCCGGCTGGACAATGCCTACGAGAATGCAGTCTGGGACGAACTCCAATTTCATGTGTGATCTAATGGAGCTCCTCCTCTGGGTCCACTGCTCAATTGTATTGAAATCACCTGTCATATCCCATCCACAGAACTCTGATCTGGAAGCCTAGACAAAAAACACCCCCAAATAGTTGGAAAATGAAGGTGTTTCCTATGGAGTTATGGGCAATCAGTTTCCTTTCCTTTCCTTCCCTCCACACCAATGCATTTGTACCAGTGTATCAGTCTAAGAAAGTATGATGGTGAGTTCTCCCCTCTTCCCTCTTGAGCTTATACATGTGATGTTACGTTGACAAGTGAGGAGTCCAGCTGGAGGATGTAGAAAGAGTGTGATCTCTGACAAAGAGATGTGTATCTAGTAGCAAAGGATGGAGAGGGTAGCATGGTTCCCGTGGGTTTTGTCTAGGTGAAAAGTGCTGGCAATCCGCCTGCTTCGGTGAACTGAAACAGCACTATATAGATTGCAAGTATATATATTTTTCAAGCCTAAAACTCGACATGGATTCATGCTCTACTGAATTATATACAACACTGCTTGGAATGAAGCCATGATAAAATTAATTGTAAAATTAAAACCAAACTGTGCAGAAAATACAACTATTACTCCAGGTAAAGTTTACTACTGCTTTCATCAGTGTTGCCATCATAATGTCTGTATCCAGTCATCTTGACCACCACGGTACTTAAATGCATAGTGTTACTATTATGAGGGGGGCATTCTATTGGATTTTCTTTTAGGGAACCTTTTTTAGTTTTTATTGAGTGAATTTTGTGATCCAACTCTGAGTTTTTATGATGTGGTCTCAAATTGGGCCTGATCAGTTCCAGGAGCAATGATACATTACTTACATGTGTTGATTGTTTGAATGAGTTTTTGGTTCATTGCGATTAAACCATAAGTGAGGCTGAAGAGAACACCAATAGCTCCACTAATCATCCTGAGATCCTAATTCAAAACAGTGTTGACACCCACCAATCATATCCAAAGAAGCAATTTAAACAAACATGAAATTAGTTTGCCACTTCAAATTCAAAAAAAAAAAAAAAAAAGTGTATTCACCACCAGTTTGCTGATGTAAAAGATAAAATATTCAGCATCTATAATCTGTTGGTTGATCTCTGAAGGTGCTACTGAAGGATAGCATTGCATGAGTGAATAGGTATTCACACCTCATCTTTCAATGAACTTTTTCTATCTAATTACCAAGGAAAATCATCCATTGACAATCCAAAACATACATAGGTGGTTGAAGATGGCTTGTTTTGAGATAGGCTGGCTTGGTGTGAGGATAGGACTCTTTAAGTCAGCTTAATTTTAGAAAGTCAATTTGATTCAAAATCTTGCATTCAATGAGGTAAATTTGGTCACTAGAAGGATGAGTATTACCAGTTGTCTTGATGGCTTGCAATGTGTTAATTGATACTTTGAGGTGATTTTTTTAGGTTGAATTATGATTGGGGCTATGTAGCAGGATATAATTTGTGTTGGGTGGTTATGGGGTTTGTTGGCATTTCAAATACATGAGTCCGTGTGTACCCTGCAGCAAGGCTGCATAGCCAAGCCAGCCTAACTTATGCAAACTCAACTGTCCTGTCTCCTTCCTCATCTTGTCCGGAACCAACAGGTCCCAATTACACTCAGCAAAAAGACCATTGGCTCAAATCACCATTCTTTGTTGTTGCTGTTACAAGATCACCGCTGCAGGACATCAGAGTAGTGGTACCTCTATTTTTTCCCTCTCTTTGTTTCTCTATTGTTCTGATCATCATCATCATCAGTCACTAACACTTTGTTCTCTTCATCAGTCTCTAGTCTGTGCTTTCTGTTTTTGTTTGTTTTCTTTTTGTCATATCACTATAAAAGTATTTGTCTCACAAATCCTTGTGAACCTTTAGGTACTTATCTTATCTTTTCTTTTTGTTCTTCATTTCTTCTCTTTGTTTTTCTTTGTTTGTTCATTCTGTTTCATTCTGGTTCACATTACTGAAATGTCATATATAGTTTTGCCTCTTTTTCTCTTAGGGTTATGTTGGGGTTCTGAGAATTTTTCAGCTGCTATTTAAGGGACAACACTGAAGAAAACAAAAGCATTTCTTTTCTTGATACCTGAGTTTGAATGGAAAATTTCACCAAACCAGAAAGATAGTCAATTGGAATACTGGTTAAACTCAGAGATGTTGACTGTCCTAACCCAGCCTGTCTTCTTTGTGCCATCCAACTTTTGTAGTGAGTACGGTGAGCAAGCCTGGAGAGAAAATCATAAGCATATCTCTTTGGGTGGTAAACCCTTTATATAAGGCTTGGAAGATACTCTGATTGACCAAAAATTAATGATAGAATTGTTACCCAAATTCCAGAAGAATGTGAAATTTTGAAGGGAAGTCAAAAGTCAAATCTTTCAGTATTAGGGAATTAAAAAGAAAACAAAAAAGCAGAAGTTAATTGAAGTGATTACCAAAAGACACATGATATAAAAATTTCATGATTTCTGGTAGAAGAAAGAAGACTGCAGTTAGGAAAACCAGTGGAGAAAAAAGGTTGATCTGTTGTCATTTTTGTAGGTTGGTCAATATAATTAAACATCTTATTGTTGTATTCAACTTTGCTTGTTTTATAATAATGATGGATTAAATTCAAGATTGTGTATACCATTAGAAATTCAAATTGTGGTGATTCAATAGATTATACAGATCAAAAGTGACAGTGTCTGGAATTATGGAGAAAAATGATAAAAAATTTGTGTAGGTATTTTTTTCACTTCTCCTTCTGTCTTGATCAAGGTGAAAACAACTGTCACTTTCCCCCAAAAGATGAGTATCATCTTTTGGTCTTTTCTCCAACTATTGAGAGTTGTTCTTCTAGTTTGGTGTGTCACATGATGCATTGATGACTTGCCAAATCTTCATGTTGTCCAACTTGAAAATATCTGAGGGAGCAACTCCATATTTCCCCATGCCAAATTAGTAGGCATGTTTTCCAATGGTTTAGTCATTCCAGTTTCCCACCATTTTGCTCATTATTGTGGACCTAGTTTAACATGGGTTACAAGGGATAATGGGTTAATAAGTCATGGGTTGATGGTGTGTTGAGGGTAATACACATATTTTAGGGACCCTCATTGATCTGGCTTTCTACTTTGCTGTTTCAAGCTTCCCATCCACTAGATTCAAATTGCTAGAATACCATTGAAATGTGCCAGTTTCTGGAGATTTCAATTATTTGGTCGAGCTGTTGTCAAAATTTATCTCGTCGTTGGGCTGGAGGTAAGGTTTCATTGTGGCATGCTACTCAGGGCAAGTTGCGACTCTTCTCTCTCGAGGATCTGTGATACTAATTGGATTGATTTAAACCGAAGAAAATCTGGAGTCAAAATTAATTTGTTCTTGCTCTTGCTCTTGCGGGAAACAAAAATCAACAAGTAACATGCCGAACCCAAACAGCAATCGGCATGAGGCCATGACAAGGATCTGAGATACTAATTGAATTGATTTAAAAATTCATTTAAACCGAAGAAAATCTGGCGTCAAAATTCATTTGTTCTTGCTCTTGCGGGAAACAAAAATCAACAAGTAACATGCCGAACCCAAACAGCAATCGGCATGAGGCCATGGCCATGGGCATTATTCTCCACGCCCCATGCATTTCATTATCAATTTTCCTGAGGATTTGGGTTGAGAGTTTGAGAAGATCATGTCGATTTGAATATTTTTAGGGTGAGTCAGATGACGATGTTGAAACCCGAGAATTGGTAACCCCACTGAAATTCTTTGCCTCTGTACTCAAAAGACGACGCAGAGTGATACATCCATTGGCTCTGTGCTATGATGTTACCGTTGGTGACTATCTCTGTCGTAGTTGATGTTTATTTTCTATGTACATTTTGTATCACTAGCTATGAGCCACTGTTTCATTGGCAATCAATAGTGTTGTGAAAACCTAGCTTCTTTGAAGAGGCGATGTTGTGGTTAGCCTCTTGTGCCATTATTTGGTGGTTGTGGTGGTGACAAACACTTCATTGATATCTGCAACGTCCTCGATCTCCAGAACTACCGATTCATTTAACTAGTTGCAAAGTTAAAGGTTAGGAAGGCCCTCGAAGCTGCCTCGATTCGGTGCGTACCCGGCCGGTGATGACGGACGAAGTCAGAATTCTCTACATTCCTCGTGAGCTGACGGGCTTTCCTTTCACCGTAACTTCTTTTGGGTCTTCTGTCATATAGACAATTCAGACCCGGCTGCCTGCTTATCGGCATCCGGTCGAGCAGGTGCTTACTTGGCTAATACTTTGATAACTCGAGATTATCTCTTCTCTTGTCATTTTCAACCCTCCCTTGCTTCAAGATCCAGTTGATGATTCCCGGGACAGCGTTAGTCGCTCAGCAAGGTTACTTGATATTTGGCACTGAACATAGTGCAAGATTCTTTTCCACACCAATTTTGAGAACACTTCAAGTTCTGCAACATCAAGTAAGAGGAAATTTCCTAGTCCTCATACATTTATCAGGATTATCACTGACCTCCCAATCCGATCTTGAACAGTTTGTGGTAAATTTCGCTCCTCACCCGAGAGTGAGTGGGTGTTACAAAAGTGAATACATAGTTTCTTCACATGTTCCTTAAGAAACAGGCGCAAGAAACCTATGTGGTGTCCAAATCCCGCTTCTGGATGTTCAACTCTCCGGAAAGCACACCTCAAGCTACCCTGGCGGGCGGTGAACAACGCGTGGAAAAGCTATTAGCTCAAAACTTAACCCCCCGCGACCAGGATGTCGAATTGCTTTCTCTTTATAAGCGTGGATTCTTTGGATACGAGGCCGGAATGGGTGTGATGACTATTCGATCCCAAGACCGACAGTACGCTACACCGACAGAGACATTTGTTGACAGTGCCGGCCCACCCATGGTCATTTTACCACCGGGACCACTGCCGCCACCATTTGTGTCTGCCACTAACAGTGATGCCGACTCCAATCTTGAAAGTGGTCAGTAGAAGATATGGAATCCCTCCACGCCCTACTAATTCGGATGTTTGAAGTAGTAGTTAACTGGCAATCCATCTACCTTGTCACTTCATACATCTCTAGGCGATTCAAGCTTGTCGACTGAACACAAGATAGCTGGACAGCTGGGAGCTGTTTCAGCGGGTGAGGTATCACAAGTCCCCTCCACAGTAGCATCAGGATCACAAGCTTTATCTACCCCATCTGTTCAGGATAGAGGCAATTCACATTCGAACCAAGTGATAGCTTCAAGTTCGACCCTTGAACTCCATAGGAATCATGATGAAGACGCCACTAAGTCAAAATCGAATGACGGGAATAATCCTACGGCAAAGCCTCCTCAGCTATGGTTGATTGGAATTTTTGGTGCCTTGTTGGTTTTGGCGATTCTCCTATTTACAGCTCTGAAGAAGAAGCGTTATCAAGTCACTTTCAAGCCTTTCAAGATTAGTAAAACTCTCAACCCAGCCGAAAACCAGGAATCGGCAAAATCAGTAGCTTCTTCTTCTCTACCATCCTCAAGCCGTTCTATTGATCCCCAGATGCTGCACACTGGCACGGATGAAAAATCATTGAGCTCGCATGAGCAGAAGCACGAGACCTTCAGCAGTACAAGAGCCGAAGTATCACCAGATCCGAAATTAGGCGCCCAGAGTTTTACCCAAAGATGGTTAAACTACGGTAATTTGCGTGATAGGCTTCGAACTTTCTTCACATTCAAGCAGTCGAAATCTACAAGCCCTTCAACTAGTCCTTCCTCCGGGGTTTCGATCTCGAATTCCGACCCAGAGAAATCGATTAGTCCCACACCTCCCCTGCCAGAGATATGCCTTTCGCAACCGGATCCTGTGCACCAAAAAGACGACAACCCAGCTATCAATAAGGACCAGAGGTTCATGGATATACCACCTAGGGAGATCCTCGGATTAGATGTCTCGCCAATGTCACCACTCAAACATTCACCAATGCTCATGTTCCACGAACATCACACAGATCCAGTCGAGCTTAATCGCATACGGACAGATCAAATTGAAATAGTCTACTAGGCGTAAGAATCAGATTTATGTTTAGACTTAATTTTGATAATAATTCAAAATAGCTGCGCCTCAAGAAAAGTTGACTCATCTATTTTCTCCTTCCCAATGGACCCTAATGGACACCATCCTCTTTACATTACTGTTACTCTAAGTTAGGAATTTAGTGTTGACTTGATAATATTCTCTGGGGGGTTTCTTCATGGCAGTGATCCATGTTGATTCATATTTTGAAAATGTGTTTCCTTTTTCTGCATTCTCCCAATCAGCACCAAAAAAGTACTTTTTTTGAAAAAAAAAAAAAATCCGGCTAGAGTTTTATTGAACCCAACATCATCTTTCTTTATTAAATATTCTTTCTCTTGTTTAACAATGTACTCTTCTGATCAGTTATAAGGAGAAGAAGAAAAAAAAACAATCTTAATTTATGGAAGGACAAATTTGAGAACAATATTGTAGAATTCAAATCCCAAAACAAAAAGAAGAAGCTCATAATATGTGTCTGTTTGAATTCTTCAAACATTTTCAAAATAAAACAAAATAAAAATCATAGTTGATAATTTGAAGTGAAGATCCCCTGATGATTAGAGGCTACTGTAATGCTATAAGTATATGTCACATTGCCCCATACAACTTTTGGAATAGCCCCAGGATGGGGTGGTTGAGAAGTTATGAGTGGAAGTGTACAATTCTTATATCTAATGATCCAGTAATTTGAATCCCTATCATTTTATAAACATAGATTGCCATTATATTTTGATCAGATAATAAGTAATCAAAGTAGTGTGTTATCTGTCCTGTCCCCTTTCATGTCCCCTGTTCTGTACCTCATATGACCTGTAGTATTGTTGCTGTTTTCATTGTTTAGAAGTTCACTTACCTGTCACATGGTCCAGGCTCTCATGGACTTGAGCAGTCCCCCTGTATTTGAAAATCAAACAAGCTCAAGGCTAAAAGCCTTTCTTTCTTCTTGACCCTTTCCTCCTTCTCCTTGAACCATACACACACACACACACACACATATATTTTTTTCCCCACTAGGTTCAATTCTACTATAGGCCTCTCAGAATTTATCCCCCTTCCTGCTACTAGTTTTTCTTTTCTTCTTGAGCTCAGATCCTAAGATATGGTTTTGTTTCCTCATTAG
>LUKR01000077.1:0-30790 GCA_019395275.1 Puccinia brachypodii | reverse complement strand
TGTGTTCTTGTTTGGTGGAAGGTGAGTTGACTTGCTTTCTCTTTTGATTTGAGGGGGCATTGACTCCCTTGGTGATTTGACATGCATGCAGGTTCATTGCAATGATTTTCTTGTCATGGCCTATTTGGCCCAGCTATTAGAGAGGCAGCCCTTCAAGCACCCATCCCTCTCAAGCTCTATTGCCCCCAAAGAGTAGTTCCACATTGGCGGAACTTCTGACACAGGTTGGCTAACTGTGATGATGTGCTGGGTTCATCAAAAGCAACATCTGCTCCAGGGTTGAACCCAACCCAAGCTAGCAGTCATCTAGCACGGCCAGATGGGTGGAATTGCCACTTGACCATACAGTATGGACAAAATCACGTTGAAACATTGTGTTGCAACACTTGGTCATAGCTTTTTGCTTCGGTACAGTGTTGCAACAGCATTTTTTTGGTCCTGGTAGAATATGCTTGTTGCAGCACAGTGTTGTAGCAAAAAAGCTGCAACCACGCATTGCAACACCATGTTGGGACGTGATTTTGTCCGTAGTGATATCCATTGTAAACTTCCACGTTCTTTTTGTCTGAAAATTCTTCCAATAAATTTTGACAAGTCATTTTTTTCAAAAAAAATAAATAAATAAATAAACCCAAAATTTTCAAAGATGTGTAGCTTCTTCCTTGGAACAAAAGAAGCACATACTCATACCACCCTTTGTTTTGTTTTTATTTTACGTTTGTTGGTGTGGCTTAGCCACCGCCGGCCTAACCTGTTGACGGATACCGATGATTGGCCGACTTCGATGACGCCAACACCTCGTCTGTGGCTCAACCCGTCGGCAACGTTGACCTCCTCACCAAGGCCACTTAATGTCGGTTATGTACGCTGTTACAAAAGCTCGACCACACTGTCATCCCGGCACGTTTTTAATTTCTTTGTGTTTTGTTCATTCATCTTATGACCTGGCAGACAAAAAAAAAGAGAGGAAAAGAAGTCACACAGTCCAATCAAATCAAAAATCACCAACTGGAAGAGAGAAAGCTATAAAAAAAAGTTTAATTCAAATATAATAATATTGATTTATAGTAAAAAGCAAAAGAAGAAAAAATGGAAATCAACAAAAGAAGAAAAAAACTGCAATATTCATCAGTAGGACGGGTTCTGCATGAGCCCGCGAAAAGAACCCGAAGAAGCGAAAAAAAAGGTTAGTATACCCGAACTTTTGGAAACAAAAAATAAAGAAGTTAATGATACCTCTGCCCCCCTCCCCCTCGCCTCTCCATGCACTTGTAGAGGTAGGAGGGGGGGATCTCGTGCTGGATTCGTCGGATAGATGATGAGCTGTCAATCTGGCGAGGATGAGAATAAGCTGTGGAGGAAAAGAGTTGATCAGCACAAACAGAGTCGAGAGAGAGAGAGAGAGTCTGAACCAGGCGACTCTCTCATCACTCGTAGATTATCAGATCATGAATTAAAACACTAAAATCGGCCATCCTCTTTTCTTTCATCTCATCCTTTCTCCCTTCTCCCTTCTCTTTTAGTGATGATTATCATGATTTAGGTATTATAGTTTTTCCTCTTTTTCTTGCTACGTGAGAGTTTTTTTATTCGAGGGTCGGGATGGAGAAAGAGAGAGAGAGAGAGACGGACGGGACTGGTGAAAGTGAGTCGAAGTGAGTGACGTCTTGGTTGTAAGGGACGAAAAGAGGCACGACGATCGATGGCGCGAATGAGATGGAGAAGGCGAATCTGGAAGCCCCTTTTGAGCGTCTCGAAGCATCTCGAAGAGCTGTGAAGAATGATCGAGGTTAAGTGAGAGGAGGTAAGTGAAGCCGACGGTGACAAATTATTAAGGTTGAGCGAGAGAAGGTAAGTGAACAAAATCTGTTTCGTGAATGATTCGAAGCCAGGTCCGAAGCCACCAGGCGTCGTATGTATATAAATAGTCACTGAGTTTTTTTTAAAGTCTGGTTTGGGCTTGTGCAGCCGATGATTGGATGATAGCTAGAGAAAAAGTGAGATCCCGTTCAAGTGCAAGTGACGGAAGAAATTCTCTTCTTTTTGGGGATTGTGAGGCCGATGATTCGGTGATATGGGGAAGCGTCGAGGATAAGGAGTCAAGTAATGTGATCGGGGGGACAGGAAAGAATCAAGATAAGAATTGGTCAATGTACTTTGTCGTATGGGTAGGGCAAGAAGTAGTGAGTTTTTTTTGTCGATTCGGATTCGGAAACGAATAAAACCGACTTTCGAGAGACTATCGAGAAATTCGAAAGTGTACATGAACAAATGGATATTGAAAAAATAGGTAACAAATATACTTGACGAAGACTGAGATGGATTGTCCAATGTTGAGTTGACCGAACGAGGTGGAGGACAGTCAAGTCTAGACAGTCCGAGGTTTTTTGACGTCGATTAACACTGAACAAAAGGCAAAGGAACTAGTCAGGAGCAGAGAAGGATAAAGAGTGGAGGAAACGATAGAGAGAGAACTAACGAGAGTCAGGCTGACCTGATTCGAAGCCGGTCGTCCCATTAGTCGGATCGGCCATCAAAATATCCTCATCAAGCTGAGCATGCGTACGTTTAGAGCCGAGATGAAGAGCAGGGATGTGCCGGACAATCGAGACGCGTGGAGCCTCTGAGCTGACCTGCTCATCGGAAGCTGATTCCTGCTGACCTTCTCCTTCTTCCGCTGCTTCTTCTTCTTCAAGCGCCGCGTCAAGACACAAAGTGGAGTCATCAAAATATTCAGAGTTATTATTGTCGACAACATCCTTCTCTCCGACTGGTTGTTCTTGATCAGCCAGCTCGTCTACTTGACCTTCATGATAATCAAGCGTATTGTCGACATCTTGATTATCATCGACGAGCTGATCTACTTGACCTTCTTCTTCCTCTTCTCCTTCTTCAGAAAACTGTTCGGTAACTCCATTAACAGTATGATCTGAGGGAGCACCAGATTGATTTTCTTCTTCGAGGTGATGTTGATGATCGTCATCATCATCATAAGTATCGAAAGCGATAGTAGTTTCCATTGTATATTCATCATCATACCCAGTGGACTCTATTGGAAAGAGGCCCCCTTCTCCTTCTTCGTCTTCCTGTCCCTCCCTCGCGTATGAATCTAGAATCAATTGCTGGTCATCGTTGTTGTCGTCAATATTAGCCTGCAGATTCTCATCCGTCTCCTGAGCATTATTTCCCTCTTCGTCTTCCTCTACCTCCCTCACGTGAGATTCTAGAATCACTTGCTCGTGATCGTCGTTGTCGCCAACATGATTCTGCGGAGTCTTCTCTGATTCCTGATTACGATCATGTGAGAAATCATCTGATAAATGGTGTTGCTGATCGGCGGACGAAACAAGCTCCTGATGATCGGGAGCGATCAAGCTTGGAAGATTCTCGGCAGTTGTCGAAAGAATGAGAGACTGATCAGATGGATCTTGAAGAGCAACAGGTTCTAATTCGGGTCCAGCCAGATGATCCTCTTCTTCCTCTGCATCATCAGCACCAGCAGCAACAGCAACCAGTCCATCATCGTCTTTGTCTTTTTGGACTAGTTCTAGTTCGAGTTCGGATCTCGTTAAGTTAGTAGTCACTTGACCATCGCTACTCATAACGTTTTCTTCTCCTATCAGCTCACAATGGTCACCCGCAAGAACGGCGGCGACCTCTAATCCATCTCGTATCCAGCCATCATCCACAATAAGTTCTAACTGACCACCACTTGGGACACCCACATCATCGACAGGAACAACTTCCGGTGCGACCTCGTCCAAATTACGTGTGATAGAAGTAGGTGTTACTGCTGCTGCCACTACTTCCAACTGGCCGTCGGCACCCGCCATCAGATGTTCATCATCCGCTTCTAAATCGGCGCCGGTCAGGTCCTTCTCAACGACGACGGCTCTGTCTAAGCCCATAGCTTCCTGGTCGATATCAAAAACGATTGTTGTAGTCATCGTAGTGGCGACAGCTTTGAGTTGATCATTCTCTAGATTATCCGCACCCGGAACTTGCCCAAGTTGGCTGTTGTTCAGTCCATGAACATCTTTACTGGGGTCAGCGATGAATAATGATGATGAGGGTGAGGAGTCATGGTCTTGCGAAGTGATTGTAGTGGACGTGGTCGTGGCAGAGTGTAGGTCTTTATCATTAGATGAAGGGTTGACCATCTCGACGTCTTCCTCTACTTCTTCTTGGGACTTCTCCGTAGCCAAGATGAGCTCGGGTTTGTTCGTATTTTCGGCGGGGTCGTTGATGGTTGATGGTAGATTGGTAGTCGTATCATGATCGGGGATTTCTGGTTGATGTTCTTTATTTTTGTCTGGAGATGGATTATCGTTGAGTTCGTCTTGAAGGATTGTTCCTTCTTCTTCTTCTCCTGGTTCTTGTTGTTTTCCTACAAATAAACATGCGCGAATGAGAATATTAAATAATAATAAAAAGACGGGTTTGAAATGAATGAAATTTACCAAGTAGTTCCGAGACATAGTTGGCCAGGATGTTGAATCGATGGACCAGTCTGGGTTGTTTCTCTAATGAGAGTAGTAGTCGGTCGGGTAATTTTGCGCCAATATGTAATCGATCGATATCGAATAGTGAGAGTTCTTTACAATATATATTATCCTGTGATTGAGATACCAAATCAGTCGGTTTCCATCCAAAGCTGTTCATAACAAAAGGGGTGACTTACCTCTGGTACTTTGATCTCGAGTGTTGAGAAGTCGAGTACGATCTCGTTCTTGTGTTGGTCGTGTAAGTTTGGGAATATCTGATGCAAGCCTTGGATGAAAAACTCCGAGAGTGGTGCATGGTATAGATCTCGATACTCTGGTTCGCTTAGGAGTATCGTCTGTTCTTCGATCGATGGTTGGTCTGCTTGGATTGGCTGGATGGCTTGGAATAGGCTATACTCGCAGCCTTCGCAGATTAGTCTGATCCCAGGTGGTGGTAGGTTGTTGTTGAGTTGTTCGAGTAGTTCAGTCTTTGGTTTCGGCTGGTAGTTTTCTTGTTCGGCTGAGTTATCCCAGCAGGTTTCGTCTGAGTTTCCGTTTTCCATTTCTTTGTTTCTTTCTTTCTTTCTTTCTTTCTTTCTTTCGTTCGTTCGTTCGTTCGTTTGGAGTGGCGTGAGTAGAAAGTTGAAAGTAGAAAGTAGAGAGTAGGACATAGTCCCCATTGACCTGTGAAAGTGGATGCAGCCCCCCTCTGCGCCGAGTGCCCCCGCCCCGCGCTCTGCTGTGCACCCCCGCAGCACCGCAGCACTGCCCAAGATGTGGTTCACTATAAAAATGAAAAAAATAAAAAAATAAAAAATAAAAGAAAACCAACAAAAACGAGAAAATGGAAAAACGAGAATCGATGGAAGACCAGCTCAGAAAACTCAGAGGACACTTCACTGGGACTCAAGCATCGATCGCTAACTTACTACAGGCAGTCGAAGCAACACTCACCAAGAACTTGGATCCATCGGACTACTACAACGCACTCATCTCGACGATCAGAGCAACAACCGACCAGGAACAGATCAGGAACGACTCCCTCTATCTACTGGCTATCATCATCCCTCATCTACCCAAACCGATCATCATCAATCAAGCAAAATCCATACTGGAACTCATTCAACCCATCTTCAACAGCCAACAACTACAACAACCAGTACTCAAATCGATCCTATCCATCCTACAACCCATCTATCTCTCTCTTAACTCGAATACCGACTCGAAAACTCAAGCGATCGCTCAACACATCTGTCTCAGATCAATCCTACCCTTGATCATCTCCCAGCAGGCTAAACTCAGAAGGGCCTCACACGCACTTGTCGCTCAGATTATCAACATCAACAGCAACAACCAAGGTTATCAAAAACAGATCATCACGTACACATTCCAACAACTCAAATCACTCTCCAACAATCAACCACCAGAAATCACACTGCTCATCAGTTTACTTAAATTTATTCAATCCATCCTAACCAGCTTCGATCAACAACTACTAGAACAACAACTCATCTCTAGCTGTCTCTCACCAACACTCATCAAACTAAGTAGCAATAACCCATTCCTCAGCGATACCATCTTCAATACTCTCGAAGCCATCTTCAGTCCAACGATCACCAAACTCGACCCAGCTCAGATCTTATCAACTCTCACTCAGATCATCCAACTCAACAACAACAACTCAACAAGATCAAAAAAAATCACCAGCCCTGCTCAACTTAATGCACTCGAACATGGCTGGATCTGCTTGGCTAGACTCGACCCAGAGCTATGTGCAAAGGAATTGCCCAAGATCGGTCAATTATCTATTATATTCGAAAACTTTGGTCATCCTGATCAAGAGACTAGGACGGCCACAAAATCATTCCTCTCAGCTATCTGTAGATACTGTTTAACCCATCAAGAAATTAACTCGAAATCATCCTCTTCTGCGTCTAAAAAATCATCTAAGCAATCTTCATCATCATCATCATCAACAACAACAACGTTCGAGTTGATCCTTAACTCAATCTTGGTCGGATTGGCATCCACAGACGTGATTGCTCTCGGTGGAACGCCCGAATTGATATCGGTCCTAAAATCATTAGTGATCAGATTACCACGCCAACATCAATCTCAGTCAGAGAATCATCCATCGAATTTATTGAAGGATCATGTTTTAGCACTCGATAAATTGAGAGCTACTAGGGTCGGATTAGGACCGGTTATCGACGAGTGTTTGAGTTGTATCACTCAGATTTGTGGCCCTGAATTCGTCCTAAACATCTTACCACTCAACCTAAACTTAGATCAAAATCAAGATCAAGCAGCAGTTGGAAGAGCATGGTTGCTCACAGTTCTCAAGGTCTTCAACTCCTCTCTCTCTCATTTCGTGACCTACTTCATACCACTTAGTGAGAAACTTTTCGAGAAAAAGAGGGATACTCTCAAACTTGCTCATTCTTCTACAACAGACCCAAAAGTCAAGCAGAATTGCTTGTTGCAAGTCAAGATTTATGATACCCTTATCGAACAGATTTGGAGACTCTTACCTGGGTACTGCGATTTACCTTATGACCTCGAAAGCGTAAGTTTTCATCGTACTCCTCTTCCCCGGACAACAACAAGAAGTGGGTTGATTAACATATGTTATATTGGTTTCATTTATTTAGGCATTCAATCGCTCATTTGCAGAATTATTAACTCAAGTTATTTATTCTCAACCTTCGTTAAGACCACCAATCTTCAACTCGCTCAAGATCTTAATCGAGAAAACCTTAGTTTTGAGCAAGAGGTCATCCTTACCCACCACCACGACTGACGACGACAAGACTAACGAATTTGGCTTTGATCCTCAATCTCATCTTCATCATCTTAAGAGCTTCGCCCCTAACTTCTTATCCGTGCTCTTTAACGTTTATAACTCTTCCTATGATGTTAATAATTCGGAGAAGGCCTCGTCTGATGATCCTCAGTCTCAAACTACTAAAGTCAACTCGAATCGGGGTTATATGGTGGATTGTATGAGATCCCTTTTAGAGATTATCTCCGATAAGGTATGTTGTTGTTTTTTCCCCTCGGCTCCAAACATGTCCATTCAAGTTTTTCTTGCTAACAGATGTTACATTTACTCATTTGGATAATAGGAATTAAATGACAGTTACCAGAAAATCAAAACTTTATTAGATCAATCTATTAAAACTAAATCTTCATCAACAGTAACGACCCAAAAGATGATCGACTTATTAACAGTACTATTACCTAGACTTCTATCTTCATCATCATCCGACCCCAAGAATAATAACGATAGAATAAAAGAAATCCAAACTTTAATCAGTCAAGATTGTTTTATATTAAGTTCGGACTCGAACTTACAAAAAAAATCTTTCAAGTTATTGACGACTTTCTTTGACTTGATCTCGAGTAAAAATCTTATGAATACTTCTACTATCAAGGATCTTGATGGTTTGATTAATAAGGTTATTGGATTAGATGGCAAGGGTAAAGTTTCTGGTCCCGCCAAAAAAGTCAGTTATGTTTTATTTTAAAACCCTACGCAGTGACTGACTCAACCGTGTTTTTTTACAAAAAAAAAGGAACGAGCGTTATTAGTATCAAGCTTAGTGCCAGTGATCCCAAACGACAAACTACACTTTATACCCCGCTTATTAACGGAAGTAGTCTTAGGATGTAAAGAATCAAATGTGGACGTACGAGAATTGAGTTACGAAGTATTAGTGAAGATCGGCAATAAGATGAAAGTTTTGGGTGGTAAGATGGATTGGAAGGCTTTAGTCGAAGGATTGGGTCAAGTTGAGGGCGACGAAGAACCTATGGAAGAAGAGGGCGAACAAGGTGATCTAATCTTCCTTTTTTTCGCCCTCTCGATAATACTCACTAAACTCTGTGTTTCTTGTTCTAGATGCTAGTATTGAAGAGTACTTTAAAATGATCTCCGCTGGTTTGGCCGGGACTTCTCCTCATATGATCTCCGCTACGATCGCCGCACTATCTCGAGTCTTATTTGAATTTCATGGTATGATTACCCCTGGGCTTGTGCACGTTATGAACAATTAGTGACAGGGGATAATTTTTTTTCTTTCTGTAGATGAATTGAGTCAGACTACGGTCGATGAACTAGTATCAACGATCGAGATTTTCTTGAATTCGCCTAATCGAGAGATCGCTAAAACAGCCATAGGATTTATGAAAGTCTTAATAATCAGTTTACCGAAAGAGATTGTCAAAGATCAATTACCTAAGATAATACCGGGATTATTGAATTGGGCAAACGAACATAAAAACTATTTCAAGACGAATATCTCAAGTATTATCGAACGATTATTAAGGAAATTCGGGTTTGATACTTTGGAACAATTCGTTAGTACGAGAGATGAAGATGATGGTGGTCGGAAATTAGTTTATAGCTTAAGAAAGAAACAGAAAAAGAAATCGGCTCAGAAACTCGAAGATCGTCAGTCTCATGGCGCTACTGGAGCTGAAAATCCTGCGGGGCTGGATGATGATCAGGCTGATGAATCGGGTTCAGATCGAGTAAGCGCGCTTTTTTTTTTAATCTGGAGTATTATAGCTCCTTGATATTTATACATTTTTTCCTTATGATTTGTTTCTTTCAGGACCGTCCAACTCGACAAGCCCGATTAGGAGACGCATACGAAGAAGCATTATATGGAGGAGACAGTAGTGATGAAGATGACGACCATGGACATAATCGGAATGGACAAAATAAAGGAGCTAACCAGAAAGACCAGAAGAAGAAAACTAAGAAATCAGAAACTCTCGATAATCATTTGTTGGAAGATGATGAGGATCAGATCATGGATCTTCTTGATGGTGGTCGGATGACCAATCGAGCTATGAGTTAGTTTTTTTTTTTTTTTTCTTATATGACTAGGATTCGAAGGGAGAAGAGAAAAGCTTTCTGATCATTTTGGTTTGTCTTCAAAAGCTGGGAAGTTAGCTAAGGCTGAGAAGAAGAAACAGGAGCTCAAAAGGATCGGAGCGGGATACAAGAAAGATAGTTTAACAGGAAAGATGATAATCGATGATGAAAATGAAAATGAAGCTAGCGAATCGAAGAAGACCCAAAACAACGAGAGTACGAATGCGTTCTTGGAGGCTATCCACGGTGATGATGGATTCAGAAGAGACGCAAGAGGAAACGTTAAAGCTAATAAGAAACGGAAGCAAGATCAGTCTACCTTGCAAGATGATGACGATCACGACGATCAGATCATTCAGGATGCTGTGCACGGCTTCCACATCGGTGGTGACGATCAGAATCCTACTGATCAAAATATCAAAAAGAAAAAAGTGAAACGAGTTAAAGAGAAATTAGGTTCAGAATTTAAAGCTAAAGTACGAAAAACATTCACTTCCTCTGATCTTTTTTTTTCCTTCTCTTCTAAAATCGATGGAATTATTCTGACTTTTTGATATGTATTTATATATTTATAGAAAGCGGGAGGAGATAGAGTTTCTAAAAATAATAAAGATGGATCAGCACAAGAGATTTCTCCATTTGCTTATTTACCTTTAAGTTCTTTAAACTCTAAAAAGAAAAAATTAGGGGTTGCTAAGAATTTAAATATTACTGGTAAAGTTAGAGGGTCTGCTTCTCGTTCTTGAAGTTTTTAAGTCCTTTTTTTTTTCAAGCTCAAGTCCAACTCCATTCTTTCGATGAACACAAATTATTCTCATCTTTTATTGTTTAGAAATCACATCTATCTTATGTTTAGCTATCGATTTGTCTTCTCAGTCGCCTTATCCAACAAAATTATCTCGAGACTGACTTTGAATGAATGAGACCCCTAATCCACATAATGTTTCCAATATATATTCTTCTTTCATCCTTATTACTCTCTCAAGAATTATCTGTCCCCCCAAAAAACAACCCAAAAACAAGTTTTTTTTTTTTCGTGAAACTTCCATTTGCTAGATCTCTCGTGCTATCTGATCTTCATTAACATGCACTTGCATACAACTTTTTTTTTGCAGTGAGCTTGTCACACAATAATCCCACTTCGTGGACTGCCCAACCAAAAAAAACTCGCGTCGTGATCAAGAGAAAGCCAACTTTGCTCGGAGGCTAGAGCACCGCGTTCAACGGCTTTAATTGCTACATTCATCGACTCCAACAACCCCTCTGAAGCGGGGGACTTGCGTATGAAGTTTGAGTTTCTTGGTAGCCTCTGTGGGCGCTCATGCGCACGAGGCGTATCTTTTAGTTACATGATAGCATCACCTTTGATTTCAATTTGTTTGTTGCACATGGTGCTGCTGATGGCCTAGTGGCATCTCCATGCTTGAAGTTCATATTGCTTTCCATGAGCCCAGTAATCATCTAAGAAGACGACGAGCAGCACGACAGTTGAATGGACATAATATTTTTAAATTTGCAGTGTAAGAAAGAAAACATAATTAACAAAAAATAGGTGTGTTTATGAATGTATACATTCTAATCTTCATCCTCATCTTCAACGCCAGCACCAGAGTTATTGATATCCAGAGCTTCCAAGACCAACTTATCGTAAGTGAGTGTGAGTTTGTTATTGGCATTACTAGTAGCGCTAATCAAGCCGCCTTCGACGAAGTCGATTCGAACCAAACCGGATCCCATCCCACTAGCCAACAAACTCCCACGAGTGATACTCTTATTCCAACTCAGACAATGTACACTTACTAATGACGGAAACGCGCCTATCGAACTCGCCGATTGCGCGGGTTGGTCCGCTTTCTTCTTCTCCGTCTTGCCTCCTGCTCCTTTCTTCGTCGGTTTCGGTTTTGTCTTCGATTCTGTGGCCGATGTTCCATCCTGTGAACGCGGCTTTTTTTTTATTCCCGTACGATCAAAACAAAAGGAAACAACATGGGGATTTCTCTTAGTTTAAAGTAATAAAAAACAGGAAGATTTTTTTTCCGACGATATTCCGAGGTTACTTACTTGTGGTACCAAGTTATCCAGCATTCTGAGTTCGGAAGTTTTTCGACTGAAGTCCATTTGATAAACCTTTGGTGCCCACATGGTCTAACAAACGAAATAAATAAATATATCAAATCACAAATATTGAAGAATTGTTTGATCAATCAATTGATCGGATTTATTTTGAGGCGGAGAAAACGAAACGAACCGCTCGACTTCGATATTTCTGTGGTCTGATTAATGAAGCTAGTCCACATACCCCATCAGCAGCGGCATAGGCGATAAATGAATGAAAATCGGAGGTGGCTATTTGCTACAGATTCCAATTTGAAAAAGAAAAAATCAACATTGACAACTCAGTATTCTTGTTCGATCTTTGAGTAAAACAAAGAAATGAAACCCAAGAAAGTTAATTTAACTGACCCAAACTAATCCAAGCTGAACCAGGATCTTCTTGGATACACCCAACTCGCGTGGTTTGAGACAAATGGATTTGACGCTGTAGTCTGAATCTGCGAGATTCAGACAGCCTAGGGTGGACGAGAAAGCTAGCGAGGTCGTTTCGCCTATTGCGCAGCACGAATCGGAGGGAAGAGGAGGTAGGGCATATATGTCAGCGCGTCGCCCTTGACAATCTAGAAGAAAAAAATGTTTAGTTGGATTGACCTCGTTCGTGGATCAATGATTTTGAAGCAGCCAGATCCTGTGTGTCAACCATTTTAACACTTCCATCGTAACCTGTGGAGGCCAAAAAAGCGGGATCACCGTCCAGATCTGGCTTACCAGAGGGGCCGATCGGTGGGGTCCGGATCCAGGAGATCGACTTGACTGGGGCGGAATGAACGGGCTTGAAATGGGTAGGTCGGATGTAAAGAGGGCCGTTTAGAGCTGGGCTGGACGGTAAAAGCTGTAATATAGTCTCGACGTGCCAAATCGCGATGTTACCTGGATCGTCCCCAAACCCAAATTTACCCGGTGATCAGTTGCCCCGCACAAATGCATCATGCCAAGGGAGAGCACACGTAAATGGAAATGAGCTATCACCATTTGTGCAACCTCCAGCAAGTACGTCGTGATTAGCCCAATCTAGCGTGAGGCAGTTTGTGCTGGGCAACATTAACTTGGCGACCGGTGCGAGATTTACTACGAAGAGTGACAAAAGTGAGCCCAAAAAGAAAAGGACGAATGATCAGATGGATGTATCAACGGTCACTGACGGGTTATCGCATGGTTTGAATCGTTGGACTGGGGTCCGGAATTGACTGCTGATTGGGCTAGCTTCCTGGCATGGGAGGGGTGTGGTACGCTGTATAACCCAACACTTCCATCCGCGAAAGCGATCGCCAGGAGGCCGAGTGGATCGATGTGTTGGGAAGACTGGTTAGAGATCGTCGAGTCTATCTATTCTGAAAGGGGTGATGTGAGCAACGCTTCAGAACTGGCCAACCGAGTTGTATGCTTATCGGCACACTGACCGTGTTTGAGTTTTTCGTCCCGCCCCGAGGGCACCAACGAACAACTGTTGCTTGGCTTGGAAAAGCCAACAAGATGACTAGCTGAGAACTGTCAAGGATATCTGAACTAGTTAATTGACCATTGCGAGGGACATTTGTAAGACGATTCCCAGGACCTCGATAGGGTGGTATGGCATTCCCAGCATACGGTGTCTCGATCGGGTTCCCGTGAAAATTAGTGGGCTCTGAATGAGGGATGCTCCAAATCTGGACGACACTCTTAGCATCTTTTTCCAATTTGGCGATTTCTGTTGGGGGTAGTAAGCAAGGATCGGAACTGATCGTAGCCACCGCCAAGAAATCACTCGCTGCATGGTATCGGCTCCCCTCCGGGTCCGCAGGATACGAATGCTTGGTAAGCTCTGGCGCAGGCATGAAATCAATCGACCATACCGGTGCACCGGCGTTAAACACAAATCCCGCCTTGTCGGGAATCAATGTGTCTTATTTCATTCAAGTTTCAGAAGGGAAAGAAAAAAAGTGACGGAAGGTTAGAATTTGAGCAAGTTGAAAGCCAATGATCGACAAGAGATGAAACAGGAGTTGTGTAAAGTCACCTCACTCAAGCGACAACTAGCAAACCGTTGAAAAGTAAACCTTTCCTGCTCGATCGTCTCCTTGTCATCAGATCGACCGACGCTCAAGGGTCCGGCGTACAGGGTTAACGACCCTCTATTATCCTCGGAGTTCCATTGATTGGTCAGGGTATTGTGGACCATCCGGGCAGCCTTGCGGTGTGCAGATTGTTCCTCAAGTGCCGCCGGGAATCGGACACCGAGTGGGAGATATTCTTTGATCTGCTGATCGTCCAATTGGGATTGTAGGAAAATCTTCACATCTAATCGGAGATGGTCGTACCATCCACCCCAGCGATCATTCTCACGAGCTTGGACAGCATTCCATTTAAATTTATACCATCCCAAATCAGATAAGAGTTGCATAGCAGGAGAATAGGGTAGATTCGCTTCGGCTGCTTGCATTCGTTTCCTTAGCAGAGGTGTGGCTTCCGTCGGCTCACTTTTAACTTGCCATCCGCTTGAGCCTTGATTGTGAACTAGATGGATTATGGCGGGTGGTTCCCATAGTGGTCCGTAGGAACGCAAATGAGCTGGGAAACTACGTGTGCCTTGAGATTCGAACCATAGACGTTGTGCGATGGGTGGCTGAGACTGTTCTGGTTCTTGACGTTTCCACTGAATGAGTTTCGGGACGTTTCGTTGGGGTTTTCCATCCGAAGTGTTATGAGGGTTTACCGAGATCTGAGCGGGTGGTGGTAATGCTGGGGGAGGGAGTGGGCCGGGCTGCTCGGTTGGAGGTGGCTTCTGGAATAACGGGTTCTCTTCGTAAGTTTTCTTGAGGCTGTTGTTTGCCAGCTCGGCCTTTGAATGTCTTCTGGGTCTTTTGTTCTTCTCGTTTTTGGTGGCGCTCGCCAGAGATTTGTCCTCAGCGACCTTTGGGTTTGGGAGTGATCGCTTCCGAGTTGGCGGTGGTGGCCTCGTATCATGGGCCTGACGGTGATGGATGGTCCTAGCACTTCCGTCTGGGATTGAGCTCAAGGGTGATGAACTTCTCTCGTCGGTCATTTCAGTTTCCTCGATTCGATAGACCAGCCCAGGAGCCTTCTCATAAAGTAAATGGAAGCCAGAGGTCAGTCAGTGCCACCTGGAGACAACTTTCATTGAAAATCTACTCACCTTGTCTTGTCTTTCGTCTTGCGGAAAATATTTTTTTCGATTTCTTTTATCGATTGCTAAGCCCCCCAAGAGGAGAGGGGGGTTCGCCAGCCCGCCCCCGAAGCGCGCAGTCACCTCGTCGCGGGGGCTCGGCCTTGTGCTGGAGGCGATGACATTTTGGAACACTTGTTGTCATCTCGAATGTGGTTGCGGTGTCCACCAACTCGTGCTGAAAGCTAAAATATCACCAGTTATACGCTGAGCGTATGCCTGGAAAGAAACGGCGGTCCTAATTCAGTCCTCCACCTGCTCAGTCGAACTAGAAGCCTTTCCGTCAAAGGGAAAGCAGGAGACCAGAGAGTCATGGATCCCCCAAACTGGCTCGGTGCCCCTCTATGCAATATTGGCTTTTTGTTGTTTGGGGAAACTCATACATCGAAAGGATGGAAACCGCAATGAGGATCCATGCGCTCACGACACCAGCTCAGCGATAGTCGCATCGACCGACTCAGGATTTTTATTCGCCAATTTCGCCCCAAGGTCCAACAAGTCCCGACCAGCCTGCCGGAGCATTTCTCGGACATGGTTGTCCGACAAGAGCTCGGACTTACCTGTCCGACAAGAAGTCGGACTTACCAGTCCGACCATTTATTTCAGCCAGTCCATGCGTTGGAAGCAAAACCGCGTATGATGGCGAGAAGCCATCACCTAGTCCTGATGCTCCGGTGAAGTCTGAGGGAGGTTACATACTGAGGGTACGTCGGCACCGGGAAGGTACGGCACTGTAGCATGGTGATGGAGGACTGCTCTCCTCCCATAAGTTACCATATTAACACAAGAGGCGCCAGACCTTTTCCAGAGGGTGAAAGAACACTGTCTCAAAGTTTCCTGTCTCCGATATTAAACGCTCGCTTTTGCGAATATACCTACCCAGCATCAATGTACCCTTGTAAAAGCACACAAACTTTGACCTCAGAGTAAATAAACCCGGCAGATCTAACCATCTAGAATCCAGAAAATCGGAATCAAATAGACCGCAAAAGAATTTCGACAATATTACCTTCCTTCTCTCATCTCCACCTACAAATACTCATTAATATGGTCCGTCAAATTCCTCGCAGTCTTGATGGTGATGGTGTTACATAGTCAAACTACTGATGCCCGCCGCCGCAAGCTCGAGAAAGACAATGCCAAGACGGCTGACAATAAATCCTTCCTATGCTTGTCAGACAAGAGGGCTCTATGTTTTGTACTTACTGGCTTAGTAGGTGAGTCCTACTTACATACTCTTCATCAAACCATAAGATGAAGTTTCTGAAAGTGCTGTTGAGGATTGTTCAATTTGGGGGCGGCCAAACGGGGCCTAAATTTTGAATACTCCTAAAATGTATATTAGCCCTATGTCAAACCGATTGCTGCTATTCCAAGTTCCCAAACAAATTGTTGAGTTGGAGTTCTGTCATGTCATTTTCTATCTCTTGTTGTGTGCTTCTGACATGTCACTTTCTTTCTCTCTCAGTTCACTTGTATGTCACATGGTCATGTGGTGTACTGGAGGCAGCAGACGTGGAAGGATTCCCTTTCCTCATCCTTTCACCTCATCATCCACTCATTGGTGTTGTGTCTGCTGTCTCCAGGTGAGTCTCATGTTTTTCCTTTTCCCTTCTTCTTCTGTTTCTCTTTTCTTTCCATGTGCAATACAATATCCTTCCACCTCATCATCCACTCACCGGTTTCTTGTCTGCTGTCTCCAGCTCTTGTCTCACTCATCACAAATGAGATTCATTATCTCGTTATTCTGAAAGCAGGTATATAGTTGGATAGGTTTGACCTGTTCTTCCAGAGTATATTTCCTCGGAGATAAATGCATGTCAGTGTTGAATCTATGAGGGTAGGCAAGAAGCTAAAAAGAAGTTAAAAAAAGGGTGCCAATCAAACAATGAGCATGAATCTGAGAAAACCAAAAGGAAAAAAAGAGATGCATTAGTTTTTTTCTAGCTTGTGGCTCATGTTGTAGCATTATCAAGTTGTTGATATTTCAATACCAATGGAAAATTTGAATGTATGGCAAATGACCTAATTATATACAAGAGAATGATGCAAAATTAAAAATATTGAGAATAATTTCAATACACAAGGGATCATGGGTGAAAACTAATGTGGTTAAAAATCAAAATCAAATCTGATGAAGGTTCCTGACCTTGATAAAACAAAACCCAAGAATTGAGCAAACAATACTCATAAAACCAACCTATGTTACAGAAAACATTTGGCAATTTGGATGTTCAAAGTTGGTTTGCATGAGCGCATAAGTGCATGAAATCTATTTTCAGGCGAACCAATTTGAACACCTTAAATTTTGTGTGAGGTTTCTGGGACTAATCATTTTGTGGAATAAAAAAATCTAGCTGTGGTACACCCAATCACTTTTTTTTTGTGTGCAAGGGGGGGGGGGGATGATTGTGTCCAATTATACCACCATCATCAAAAAATTGTTGAGGACAGATGTTCATCATGGCAGGGTGAACTTGAATCCAAAACCTGATCTCTATCTTTGAACAACTCATATGATGTACAATTTGACATCGTGCAGTGTATTGAGTGTCAGCAAGGGATGAATTCAGGGGTGGTAGTAGTAGTTCAAACCTTTTGACACTGTGTAGTGTATTGAGTGTCAGCAAGGGATGAAGTCAGGGGTGGGAGCAGTAGGTCAAACCTGAGGAGAGAATAATGGAGGAAACAAGATGAGAAAAAAGAAGAGGATTGGAAAAACAACACCCGGGAATTGGCAAATGACATCCAACAACTGTTGACCGACGGTCGGCGGGTGTTGTTTTTCCAATTCCACTCACGGGAATGGGTGTCGTCAGGACAATTCAACACCCAAAAAAAAAATTGCCTAGTCTGCTCCGCCTGTCGATTTGATAGTCAGATTGTCTTTAGTGGTTGGTTGCATAGACCTGAGGCAGAGAAAAAGGGTTTCAGTGAGGAGCCTCCATACCATGCTATTGATGGGCAGGAATGAATCTGATGTTTTAAACAACCAACTGGTTGGCCAAACTGGTACACTGACACAAACCCAATCAGTTTTGAGAAGATTCAGCAGTTCCAGCAATGTCAGTTCTGCCTCTGAAGCACTCACTTAACCTTCATCTTGCAGAAATAGATCATTTTCAACAACTGGCTAAAGCATCTTTGGTGATATATAAATCTTGCCTTGACACCCAAGACGTGAAAAGTGTTTGATCTGGCAACAAGCCTAATTGGACAAATGCTAGATTTCTCACTAGTATGTTTGATAGCTGTTGGACCGGGCAAGGGTTTGGAAGGATCAGGTCAAACGTAGATATCATCAGGCTACAATATTCCAGAACTGGCACCAGTGATGAATGTTGGTTTATGTTTACGTGCATTACAAGCACCTCAAGGGGGGCTTCTCTACCAAAATCCACTTTTCCTCGGGACAACACCCAAGCACACCCCTTTTTGGTGTGGAATTGGGTGAACAACACCCAAAAAAACAATATTTTTATTATTATTATTGGGTATTGAATTGTCCTGACGACACCCATTCCCGCGAGTGGAATTGGAAAAACGACACCCGCCGACCGTCCGTCGACGGTCGTTGGGTGTCTTTCGCCAATTCCCGGGTGTCGTTTTTCCAAACCTCAAAAAGAAAAGGAAACAGAAAACAAACAGAGAGCGCGAACTAGACTAGGCACAAAGAGCTGTCACATGTAGATCCCTGGTATGTCACAAGTTTTCTTTCTCTCACAAATTCCTTCCCAATGGTGATCCGATACCCCTGCCTCTTCACTCTTGGGCCATCACAAATACTTCATACCCTATCCTTTTCGTCTTTTTTGGTGTGCCTAGATGAAATTTCAGTCAGGCACCGTACACGTGTCGCGAGACTCTCTTGGGTTTCCCAAACCAAAGAAAGAGGAAATTGAAGAAAATCTAAGAAAGTTACAACTGTCACAAGGGTAGGGCAATCTATGGGGTGATTCCAAAGAAAAAGCATATCGAAAAAATCGTGCTGATGATACCCGAGATGTAGGATAGGAAGTGGACCTGGAGAGCCCAGGATGAGCTCCGCCGCTTGAGCGGAGGGGATTTCTGTGATGCGACCAAAACTCGGAGTCTACACCTACGTCTGGGCCCCATGATACAGATTCCGAGTGCACACCTTTGCGGAACCCTCTACGTAAGGTCCCTGGATCCGTGCTCAGGTAGTGCCCAGCATCCGAATACTTGGTGCGATCTCCGAACTGAGCTGGGTGCGACCTCCAACCTCAACATGCTGCAATCTCCGAGCTCTTTGTCTCCAAACGACTCATCAGTTGTTCAAGATAGATTGGATGTCCAGATTGATTGTAGATAACACACCAAAGAAAAGTAAATAGTTCCTTTTGTGTTGTTGAATTAAATAATTGATGACTTCGGATCCATGATCATGTAATCAACTTCAAGTACACGTCTGCGGGCCTCTCACATCTTCCTCCGGTCTGGTAATCAGGGTGCGAGAACAAGTCCGAGTAGTACCCAATATTCGCAAATGAGAGCCCTTCCAATCAATGGGATCTGAGTGCCGAGTTTGGTAGCAGAGGGTGGGGAGCCAATTAGTCGTCGATTATTGTATCTCGAGAGAGGATTACCCAATCCCCACAATCAACCCCGCTTGAGCTTGAATTCAAGTTTTCCTTCAAAGGATGCCTCTTTCCGGAATGCAGATGAACACTGCATGGGGTCGTTTGGCTTGCAAGTGGTATCTCGATGACATCACTGGGTGTCAGCAAATGATGCTCCACCTCAAGCTCCGGTCAAGCTTCATTGGATGTCTCTGTCTATGCTTCTTACGTGGTTTCTACACTAGCAGATCATCCACCAGGAGAACTTGTGTAGATGGCACCAATCCTTTTATGAATAATATTTAAGAGAAGCCCCCTTTGCTATCCGTCGAGTCAATACAAAAACAAAAAACATCGACATCATCTTCCCCAAAAATATTAGACTTCCTATCATAATCCATTCTCTCAAATGAAGAATTCGAGCATCTCCTCTGTCGACCAAAATGGGCCTAGCAGCCTGAAGAAACCTGAAACCCCTCTCAATCATCAATCTGGAGTATCGGGAAATCTAGGCGGTGGATGTGTAATTTCATCGTGAGGATTTCTTTCCGATTTGCTTTCGTCGGACCTGGTGGTTCTTTTTTGCTAAATGTCGAATCCCTCCAGCAGTCAATCCAAGCGACAATAACGCCGCGAAGGAAATGAAGAAGGTTGGGCGGCATCAATTCAAGGTGAGCTCGCATTTGTCGGATGCATTGCGATCAAACACGGAACTGAGCTCTGGTTTTGCTAATCCGAAATATTATCGTTTGTGATTTGAAGTTTTGGTCCCTTCTCCAACTTCTTTCGGCGCGAGATTCCATAATTCACAATCATCCGTTACTCCTTAGGATTTTTTTTGCGCAAAGCTAATGCTTTGAAAGAACCCACTTCCAGACATTTATTTCTACTCTTCCCTATTCACTAATTGCCCGCGTTTCTGTCGATCACATGTCACCTTCCTATACTGTACTTTTTATAACTCATATCATACGAATCACCAATCTACTTACCAACAAATACATCCACCACCAGAAATTGTATCAACAAAAAAAATGTACTGCTTAGACTTCTCACTCAAACCTTGGTTATTTTTCCTGCTCTACTCACAACGACTGTATGACCTTGTATGACATGCTCTATCCTTCTGATAAAGGCTAGAATTAGCAATTTATTTTCACATAATCACGTCAGTCGAAGTGATCACAAAGTGAGGAAGGCATACTTGCTTTGAACAGTTTCCGTTCTTAAAATCTTAAGTCTTCAGAATGCGCTGCAACTATGAATCATTCCTTGTAGTCACATCACACCTTCTTGAGGGCACTGTTTCCACCACAGGTGCTTGATCGGATTCCTAAGCCTCAGAACTACATAAGTTTAGAACATCAAGCTCGGAATCAATTGCCGTTCATCAAAAGCTACACAGTTCTTCGCCCATATTCCCCAGTTGTCGTGAATGAGATCTGCATAGTAAACCCAGATAAATGGATGGATTTTGGAAAGTTGTGTTTGCATAGCGATTTTCCAAATCGTGTCAATATGTATGTAACTGATGTGATTTGTATGATTCCAGCGCTCCTTTGCTTGAAATTTTATGCATAGGTGATTTGACTCATTGGGAAGAGAAAATTACGTCTTGCCAATGGAATTGCTGGAGCTATCGACTTGGATTTCTTCAAAGCAGACATCTGGATTCAGGAGTAGTTTCTTCTTGACGTTGCAACACACGCTTCCTAGATTGAGGCTTCGCTGGACCGAGATTTGGGTGTCCAGTCCAGTGCATTGGTAACACACCACTCTTTGAACAGACTATCTGCCCCACATGATCAATGGTGAGCAATTCAAATGCTCGCGTTAGTGAATCCAAATAAATACGACATATGCCTTTGATTCCTGAACACAAGAAAAGACGAGTACAAAATTCTTGAGCTGATGATAATATCTTCAGGTACCCTTCCAAATCCGACCAAACAATCCTGGCAGTGGATGCGACTCGCTGCTCTACGTATTATTGTTTGTACGTAAAAATCCAGACCCCATTTGCATTCACCAGTGTTTGTACCACCTTCAAGGTCTGAAGGGGGCATCCACGAAGTGGGAGATAAGCTAGCACGAACACAGTTGGCATCATAGTAGCCCAAATTTTGGCAACAATACTTTTTGATCGAAAGCGTCTCTGCCTGGCCTCAAAAGAGCAAAAGGCTTTGCTGGGTTGAGGGCGCTCGGCGGGGGGAGCAAAACAACGGGCATGCCCGCCACTGACCACGGGACTCGAACCCGCAGCCTTCTCCTCTACAGGGGTGGCGTAGGAGGGAGACGATCTACCATTGATCTAAGCCAGCGATACATACCGGGGGGTTTCGGTGACCCCCATATTCCGCGTATGCATATTCAATATCGAATGCCAAACGATATGCATTATGGGGGCGCAGAGTGGTGCACCTGAGCCAAAAAAAAAGCAAAAAAAAGGGAGAGAACTATGTAAATATCCCCGTCGACCACATCCATAGTAAAACTTCTGGGGGCAGTTCGCAGCATGGCAATCGACGTCAAGTCTATCGGTGCAGGGGCCGGTGGCCCGGTGGGCGATGGGCATCTTCAAAAACGCGCAAAGTTGGACAATGGGGACGCGAAAGCTGAGCAGGATGGACAACCAAACTCGACTGCTTTCAGCTCACAGAACCTCTTGAAATCTCTGGCACCCACTCTGAAGCTGGAACACGACCAATCACTCCCATATCGGCACTCGGTCCTCAAGAACATTTTTGATGACCAACTCTTGCGCCGCGCCCGTGATGAAATTAGGGATGGCTTGTCCTTCTCGTTGAAGGAAACTGATATTTACAAGGTCAGCAGACCCTTGCTGATTTGAGCTATTTTAACTCGTCAAAATAACTCGAAAATTTTGATCAACGTGATTTGCGGTATTTGAATGTAAACACTTCTGGCGTGACAGGTATTCCAGACAGGTAAGCAAGTCTCCTGTACATATCCAGGCCAGAAATGCACAATGCAATCCGAGACGACATAAATAATCCTTCTACGGTGCTACCACAGGTGATCTGGCGAACTTGGATGGTCTACCAGCAGAGGAAGCTGAAAAATTGAAACACGTCAAAACAGTCAGGGACACGTTGTACTCCAATGAATTCCGTCAATTCCTCCACCAAGTCACCTCATGCGGGCCTCTATCCGGTAAACAAACTGATATGTCCATCAATAATTATCGTCAGGGTTGTCGTAAGTCATGGAAGAACCATTCAGCCATGACCAAACACATTTGGTACGAGGCTTATATTTATTGTAATTGAGCAGATTTACTGAACCACGACGATGTGATTGGGACGAGACGAGTATCATACATATTGTATCTCACCGATCCTGATCTGCCTTGGGAAGCAGAGGATGGGGGATCCCTAGAACTCTATCCAGTGGATTCAGAAACTCGACAACCACTACCTACCCCATCATCTAAAATCTTACCAAGTTGGAATAATTTTGTGTTCTTTGTCGTCCAACCTGGAAAAAGTTTTCACTCGGTCGAAGAAGTTTTTAATCTGAAGAAAAGTCGACTAAGTATATCCGGTTGGTTTCATTTACCCCATCAAAATGAGTCGGGCTACGCGGATGGACTTCGAATTAAAGAAGAAGAGGAAAAACAACTCAAAAGCCTGGGTGCAAGCCTAGATCAACTGGTAAGCGCTGACAAATATCTATGATTTTGGAATGAAACTATACTGATTTTGATAAGCACCATTTGCGACTGAAGAAAGGGAAGTCTGGCGACGATTCAGTCTGGGTGGACACCGGATTTCAGGCACCTGTTGAGCCTGCGTCGTCGTTGACTCCTAGCGATCTCAAATATCTTGGCGAATTCATCGACCCTAGCTTCCTCAAAATAGACGACATATCTAAGCTTAAGGATCGATTCGTACGAGACTCGCACCTCAGTTTGATGGGATTCCTGAGATACGACTTCTCATGTCAACTGAAAAAAGCTATTTTTGTGAACGAGGCCGAAGATCTCTTGGCGCTCGTAAAGAATCCATCTGAATCACAATTATACCCCAAGACATTTCATGGGCCTAAGTTCGAACTCGGACTCCATGATAAAACCTGGGAGCTGGTGGGCCCGCCTCATAAACATCGTTACCTTGTCCCATCGAACGATACTGCGGCTAGTTATAGCCCGGTGAAGGTACACCTTTTGAACTTGAAGCAACTGTTACAAAGCAACGCCTTCATCAAATGGCTCAACCTAATCACCACATGCATTCCAACCTCCCACAATGTAATTCCTCGTCGGTTCCGGCCAGGCTTGGATTACACTCTTGCGACTTCGAACGAGCAACAACTCCTAGAACTGCACATGTCTTTGACCCCTTCTTTGGGATGGGAGGACGGCGAAGTAGGTGGATGGGATTGCTACATGACATCTAGCGATGAAGATCAATCGGACCCCGCCGTTTATAAAGGTGCGGGTCCATCTCAAGGCGAGGAAGATGAAGACAACTCCACTCTGTTGACAATCCATCCTAGTTGGAATAAGTTGGATCTCGTTTTGAGAGACCCACAAATCCTTACATTTACGAAGTACGTCAGCGCTAAGTCTCCTCACAGTAAATGGGATGTCAAAGCAGCGTACAAATTGGAGGAGGATGAAGAGGGTGAGGAGAAGTGATCGGCCTGAGCGGTTACCGGGGATTTAGCCCGACTACATCAGTACCCCAGCCAAACACGACATTGATCGGTTACCCAAAGCGACACAAGGTCGACGGATGCCCTACAACAATACTCCATTTTATCCTTATCTTGAGGTGTTGGTGCACTTTCACGAAAAAAACGATTTATCTCCAATTCATGAGAGCTGAATAATTTGATATGGATCCCCTCATTTAGTACAGCTTTAGGACCCAATCATGTGATTGGTTTACTTACTACACGATCTGCTCTCAGCACACCCCTGATTAATGACAATTCCTAGATTATCTACTATCAAGTTAAAATATTCAATGTTCAACACTAAATTGTTTTGTTTTTTTTACAAATTTGGTGACAGTGTCCGAATGCCACAACCAGAAAGCCTACATGGGATGCTCAAGGGTTACACTGTCTGTCAAAAAATCAAGAGAATGTGAAAAAATGGTGGTACACGCGGATAGCGTGATAACCTGAAGAAACAAGTATGGGCCTGTTCAGCTACCCCCTTGGTAGGCTTTAATGGTTACGAACATTGGCTGTGCCATGGGTAACGTGAGCGAGGGCTTGTACTTGGGTGTCACATACACTTTAGGTGAAGATTGACCGAGGATGGGTGTTGTCGGGACCTGCTCCAACCTGGTAGGTATATTTCATAGCGCACATCTGTCAGTCAATAGGCTCAGAATGTAATCGTTGTATCAATTGGCTCCTCTGATGCGTACCATCCTGCTGCGAACTCGAGTTCAAAATTGTGGAACAACTCCACAATCAAGCAGACGCACTGGAGGATTGCGAAATTCATACCCAAGCAGACCCTTGGCCCGCCCTGAAAGAAATGGACACACATGCGGTTAGGATTAGTTCCTGGCGAGCAAAGTATCTGTAAAAGGTTCAAAGATTCTGACATTGAACGCGTGGAACTTGAACTGGCCGAATTGCTTGATGTTCCCATTGTCATCAATCCATCTCGCGGGCCGATACTCAAGGCAATCGTCTCCCCACACCTGAGGGTCTCGGGACATAGCCCAATCGCTACCGATTCAATGTCAAAGATAAACATTAGGTCACACTGAAAGCTGCCTTGGTAGGGGCGGCCGGCTCACCTCCATCTGACTGCATCCCCTGCCTCGATCACTGGGCCGCCGGGGATTTGGTCTGCTTTCAGAGCAAATCTGACATTCTATCCCCCATGAAGAATTACAGCGCTTACACCATAAGTATTTAAATTCATGAGGGTATCATCAAATATAAGAGCTTACTTTGGGAATACTTGGATGTAGCCTAAGAGCTTCTAGGATGACTGCATGGGCCCATTTGAACTCTTTGTTATTCTCATAAGTGACTTGACCGCCTTTATCTTTACCCGTTATTGCGCTAGCTTCTTCCCTTATCTTAGCGACGATATCTTTGTTCATCAGTAAGTGATAGAAAGCCCATGTGAGAGCTTCCGCAGTGCTATCTCTGTTAGGGGAGATTTAAGCCAGTTCAGAAACTTTCTCAAGCTCGTGGTCTTCCAGGGGAAGCTGAAGTAGACTTACCGACCAGCAATGATAAGGTTCAAGAAGGTTTCTTTCAGCTCTTGCCGATTCAAATCGCCCCCCATCTCTTTGCGAGTCTTGAGGAAAGAGCCAAGGAGATCGGTGGGCGTCTCGTTGTACCCCTGGTCCCCCTGATCGAGAGTGGTCAACCGCTCGTCGATCAACGAGGAGGCGTAAGTGTGTAGAGTCTTGCATGCAGACTCAATCTTCTTTCCCAAACTGATGTTGACTTTCTCAACGACTTTCCAAGAGGTAAGGAGGGCAAATCGCAGGTCAAGCTGTTTCTGTGCAAATTCAAAAGCATCGACGAATATTGAATTAGTCGAGGGCGAGGGAGTCCGGGTCGGAGGAAGATGGAGTTGGTCGAGTTGGCCCATATCTTTCCCTAAGCTGAAATGTTGTTTGCGGTTAATCTCTGCTGTTTTTTGCTAATGGGATGACTCACTCACGTTGCATGGACAAGAAAATTCATCGAGAACCTGAACAGGACATCACAAATATCGATGACTGGTCGACTTTCAGAGGCAAGCTCCATACCCTCGTGCAAGACATCTAGGTTAGCCCTGAGAGCCGGTGATATGCATACCTGATTTCCACAGGCAGTCAAATGTGAGTACATGCTCCACGAGGCCGAAAAGAGTAAAAACATAATGATTCACCTTGAAAGTCTTGATAGTGAAAAGAGGTGCTAAGACATGCCTGCTCTTTTTCCATTGAGTACCGTCTGTGACAAAGATGCCGTTTCCGAAGACATCAGCCATCACCGAGTGGAAGCGAGGCCCCTTCAAAAAAAAAAAGGCGGATCGCAATGGTTAGATCACCCTTAAGAAAGGACTCAATGTCAACGGCTGACCTTGACATAGTTTTGGAAATTTGCTTGATCGCACAGTCATATACGTGAAAGTCAGTGTGGTTTTGGGAAGCATCACTCAGATGAATAGGAGGAATACTTTTCTGGACATATTCGAGCCATTCAGGCTTGCTGATGTCGATCAATCTCAGCCCGGGCATGGTCACGCTCCATCCCGGGCGGAACTTCAAATGTCTTGCCATCCCCAACTCTAGAGGGCGGGAGAAATTGGCGATCACTTCCGGGATCTATTTGAATTATCAGGGGAGGGCATAGGATTCAGCAGATTGTTCGGATCCCTAACACACATCTTCCGAAGCCAAGCGGCCAATTTAGAATGGGAAAATGGGACCATACCTGTCCAAGACTGAGAAACCGCAAGATTAAAGAACACATTAATCTCTTTATAAAAGGTCTCTTTGTAAAAGGTCTCTTTGTAAAAGGTCTCTTTGTAAAAGGTCTCTTTGTAAAAGGTCTCTTTGTAAAAGGTCTCTTTGTAAAAGGATGAGATCCGTGGTACCGGAGATTGGTGAAATAAATTCACGCACATAGGCCATCCCGGTAGTTCCGGAAAGTTTGACTCCTTTCTCTTACTGGTGCCGATGGCTAAGACAGGAGCACAAAGAAAATGAGAAAGCAAAATTGTAAGCATGGAAGCCTCAGATGGCTAGTTTTGAAGTCATAGTATTTATCAGTCCAGCTAACCTCTATTGTGACTATGAAGACAGAAAACATTTCAGAACCATATTAGTAAGAGCGTTTACGAACACAGAAGTATGGAAAAAGTCTTTGAGAAGCCCGACGAACTATCTGATAATAAGATATAAAAAGTATATCACAGCGCCCACGGAAAAGTGTCCAGTAAACGCAGAGAGCATATTCGATCGATGGTACTTGTGAACTTGCTCGTCGGTGGTGTTCATTCCGACGCCGAGAAGAACTAATTGATGAAATTGGATATCACAAAAACTCCACTATCAACATATCACAAGCCTTCCCTTGGTACAATATGAACTCACGTGTGGTAATGTCTTACGAAGGATTCTGAGGGGGTATGAGGAGACGGGATCTTCTTGTTCTTAAATATGTACAAAGAAATAGAGTAAATGGTGGTTTCGCTGTCACCGCGCTACCGAACCAAAATGAAAGGTCATGTTGTGCCCATGCACAGTTCCTGCGCGGCTGCTACAGTCTTTTACTTTGATGCTCTTCAGAGTCGAAAAAAAAACATCCAGTGGTCTAGTTGACTCTACTGGACGTGAGGGGCGACCTGTTTCACGAGCAGTACAAGCAGCCAACCGGGCAGGATTGGTAAGTCAGCAGCTCCACATTGACTGCCTCAGCGCTTCACCGATCGATGGCTTCCACCCTTGGCCGGAAATGTATCTGGCTAGGTTGCATCCCACAAACTGGGGGAGCAATTTGCCGTGATCTGCCTCAGACCGGTCCGTAGGTCTGTTGCCGCTACCGCTGGATTGGCGAGGGGTTTTCTTCCTCTTTGCCTTCATGGACCGCCTCATCATCACCTCGCCTGCTCCTACGCACCAGCACATGCCATCCGTAACCATCAGACAACCGGTCCGTGCCTCATAGTACCCTATACCTTGAGAGCTGATTGCTCCTTCGCGCCCCCGAAGGCGGCATCGATCGGCACGTTTGAAGCACATTCAGATTCTTTGTCCTCCCCCTGCGAGACTTGTCTTGGCATTCGATAACCCGTCCAGATTCTTGTATTTACATAGTCCGATCCGGAAACAAGATTCAGCTGCGAGCTCATCGGGTAATTAGATACTACTATGGTACCTCGGCGTGTGCCGATAAAGACGTTCCTTGTTATCAACAGACCTAAACCAAAACCGGCCAGCTAATCAATTGGAGCTCGCAATGCCTCGGGTCGGTTTATATGTTAACCCGTGGTCCCTGGTTGATTTTGACCTGCGGACATGGAAACTGGCAGTCCCAGCAGTTTTCCAATTCAGACAAAATGACTCGGTCACCTTTTTGGCCCAATAATAGTCAACCAGTCCTGATGTCCACCCGGCACGTAACTGGCCGAGCCGCTGATGCGGGAAGTGTCTCCACTTCATCGCTGCTCAGTTACAGTTCCTTCACGGTCCAGGCGAGACCCACCCAGTGTAACACCAAACTAAACCTCAACATGGGAACGACCCGATGAGTTCTTTCTACGGGCTGCCTCAAGTCTCCGCCGGGCGGTAGTATGGGCATTCATTGGAAAGGGGTATAGGGCATAAACCATATCTTCTCTTGGAAGTTCACAAGTGGGTGCACAATGCAAGCATCTATAACAACTGTTTTTGGCTACCACAAATTTTGCAATTTTCATGCATATTGCTTAAATTATAAACTTTTGGGGTCAAAAACCTGAAACATGCTTATATAGGATAGGAAATGTGTGTGAAATGGTGTTGGATGAGGCTCAAAATAGGCCTGTCACAGATCCCGAGTTCTATATAAGCATATGTTTTTGAGAAATCCCAGGAATTCACCCTATACTCATATAGGCTGTGCTATATAAGCATATCCTTACTCCTATGAGAAGCATACCACCAATAGTTGGCCAATACAGATGCCCCTATTGGTATAATTTTGTACAACAACAATTTTTTGATAAAAACAACAAAAGATACAGTTATCGCAATTTTTTTTTTTGCAATAACATATATTATAGCCGCTTTCAGGAGAAACAGGAAAATATTGTAAAGTATTGCTATCAAAGTGGAGAGCCTGCTTCAATAACAATAACCTATGCTGAGCTCAGGTGGTGTTATCAATGTTATCAAAACTGATAGAAAAACCAGCATTGTCTATGTGGGGAGCAGGATGGTTGATTGTAGTGGCTTATGCACTGTCTAGGTTCAATCCCTGTTCCTATGACTATCACCTGGTACTGTCCTGCCCCTACCAGGAGCTGTTTTTGACCAGCCATGTTGTACCATAACATACTGGTTGCCAGAACACAATATCCCAGGTTGCCAGCCTTGATATTGACACTGACAGCATAATTTACTGGGCTGAGATCATCCCAGTTAAAGTTAAACTGGGATGCACTAAACCAATTTAAACTTGGTTGAGCTCAACCAATTAAATACAAATCCAATGTACCCCCCTTTGAATTCTATTTCATTGGTTAATATCAACCAAGTTTAAATTGTTTGGGGCCATCCCAGTTCAACTAGGATGATTCCAGCCCAGCCAATTATGATGGCAATCTGAAAAAATAAATATGATACAGATTGGGGCCAAGGTTTTCAATAACATTAAATTTGGCACCAAGTACCTGTTGGTGGGTACTCATTACTTGTGGGGGAGTACTTGCCGGCTGAGAAACAAGTTCTTGTCTGCGCGTGCAGGTGATGGGATCTTGGGTTTGAAAAAGGGAAGGTACTCATACCAAGCACTTGCCATACACCTATGTCTCTATTCCATGCCATACACCCACCTTGTCAGCCACAGAGCCCATGCCACAGTACCTGAAATGTCCCAACTGGAAGTTACCATTTAACCAACAGATAAGCTCTCTTATCTGTAACACTCCTTTACATCAACTTATCTCTCAATTACAGTAAACTACATTCCCTTATTGTTACCTAAATGCAGCACCCATACAATATTAAGCATTGTATTAACACTCCTTGTTAATACTAATCAATACAAAGGTCAAGTACTTATGTATTATTATTCAAAGGATAACAATTGTATTAACCTATGAAACACCCAGGAAGATTGGTTGTCTTTGGCTTAAAGCAAAGCCCAGAGATTAGCCCAGGTACTAGTTAATAACTAGTCCAATAATAATATACATCTAGCTCAAGACTAGTTTATCTTAGAGGGTCTGTTACAAAAGATCCTACACTGCTACTGATCCTTCCCCCAAACATCCCCTGCTTTGGCTCACTTCTGTGAGCGCCCACAGGAACCAACCTGGCTGTCCATTGTGTATTTAATCCCCACTGTACATCCATGAGGACTCCGTCTGATCTTGAGAATTCCCATGCCCAAGTGTTAATTGCTTCTTCCACATTAGACAGCCAAGTTAAAATGGGCTGAGAAACATAAAGATATCAAGCGACAATAGTTTCCTTGGGATTTGGAAATCAAACATAGTCTTTCATGTCACAGTTGTAAGAACCCAAAAGGTTTGTCACTGTCTGTTGAATCTAAGGGGAACTAGACAAAGCACAAGGGCTTTGGAGAGAATTCTAGCACATGTATATGGGTAGATTTCAGAGCTAGCTCAGTAGAAGGGAAAGTCAGGTCTCTAATGTAATGTAAAGTCAACTACCAATTGTTTATGGCCAGTTTGTTTGGATTACACCACCTCAACCAGCCAACTGGAAGTCATGAGGCTTGATCAAGTGGTATAAAATAGGTTTCAAAGAATGATTCTGAAAACAAAAATCTGAAAAAATGTTTTCCAAAAGTTACAAAAAATATTACAATTATTGCAGTTTTCTGAAAAGATTCAATATTGCTCCAC
>LUKR01000076.1:16418-30808 GCA_019395275.1 Puccinia brachypodii | reverse complement strand
GGAAAGGGCTGACGTAGACTGGGATCTACGTCGCGCGGACAAGGTGAGAGCTAATATTGAACTGATATTTTTCAGTGTCACACTCCTCGTCAAGCTGACAAGGATGACTGCTCTTTCTCTGCGTGGATTCAGATGAAACCAAGATTGGCCAGAGCACAACTCATATAGATGACGTGGAGAGCACCAGGCTCCAGGTTTCCAAAGGTGAGCACACAAAACACTTTCTTCACATTTGATCGGGTGCACTTGGCTAGATTTTATTCAAATTCAGTTCAGTCGGAGATACCGAATTTAGACCAGGATTGGGTGCTTTGGGACAAATTCATCCCTGATCTCTTTCCCAGGGGGGCTCAGGATACACCAAGTATCATAAGGGATGCGCTAAAGAGATGCGAACGAGCTACCCCTAAACACAAGGAATCTTGATTACTAGATGGACTATAAGGAAAATGAAACTGGATCGGGTGGGATCTTCCAGTTTGGCGGGCTCTACAAATGGGTTGGCTTCTGACTTGTTCATAATTTCTACAGTCTTATTCTGAAGCAGGTCAAATACATACCAGATTTGACGCAGATGTAGTCTACTGATTGTGTGTTCCAGGGCAACCCGCCTAGGAGATGGTTTACACTTTTTGTCTGGTTTTAATCTACTGCTCATACAGTTACAACTTTGTAATTACAACATAAGGGAAGAAAGGCAAGACTTGATTGGTGTTGGAATTACGCTCCTTGCGTTAGCCCTTGTAAAAGGAGAATTGTGGGTAGGTTGATAATCTAAGTTATCAAACTATCTAGAAGATATATTAAATCTTACTGATCATGTTTTTCGATCATGTACAGATAACAGCTGCTCACTTGATGAGCAAGAGCATGTCAAGCGTAAGGCTTGTGAATTGAATCATGACGTCAATGACGTCATGAATCTAGATGACGAGATGAACGTGTCATCGAACTCTAGGTGAGTTTCGATGATCATGATCAGAGAATAAGATGATGTTTAATCCAATTAACGATTACAATCTCTTTTTCTCACAAAAATTATCTCCTCATTCTAGCTCTCAAGTCACAAACGCCAAAACGATTAAATTGGCCGACCGCATCTTTCCACCTGTATTCGGTGAGTAAAAATTATAGCCTTTCATAGAACAAAAGAGAGATAATAAAAGGAAAGCTAAAATGATAAAATACTTTATCATTATTTAGATTCCTCAGTTAATAACATAAAGTGATTCGTCGTATAAGGCAATTACATAAATCAACCAAGTAATGTTCTTGTTTGATTACTTTATTATTATTAGCATTGATGTTAACTAATCATTGAACTACTGTTTTACTATTTTTCTTTCTTTCTTCTTATTTAAAAAGAAAAAGTTATTATTATTATTATATTATTCTTCTTACCTCGAAGTTATTATTATCCCTAGCCTAGAATTATTCTGCCTTCAGGTAAAAGAATAATTTTCTTATCAAAAACTTGTAACAGTCAAAAAAGAATACTTTAAATTATAAGAAATGAAATTACTTCAGTTTCCAAAATCTTTCAATTGGTTCTTGTTACTGAATTGGCTCAACCAGCTGTACTGATTCTGGCCGCTGCTCAGAATGTGCACTTGATTCAAGCCAAGCTTTCTACACAACCCCGGCTATCTCTTTCCAAGGTGCTGTGCCACTATAATTGTAGTCCTTGGAAAACAGTGGCTTCACCACAGAAATGTGGTTGAATTGAACCACACATCTAAAAGCATTCACAGATGACACAGATTCACAAATTGTGACAAAATAGCACCCAAGAATGGTTCAAAAAAACAGCATTGTCCCTATACAGGGAGATGAAAAAGCAACCATCATAAGGGAAAGTTGTAATAAGTTGTGATAAATGTGCTATACAGGAAAAGGGCAGAAACTGTAGAAATCTGAATAGGAAAATTCATTGATTCTTGGGATGATCAGTCAATAAAGTTTTGTTGCCTATGTTCAGAGTATCTGCTTGCATTTTACCACCGGTAAAAAGCAATATCTCATCCATCAATTGAAGTGGCTCAGGATGGGTAGATGTTTTTTTTTGTACAGTGGGTAGACAGAAGTTTCTGCCACACCATTTTGGAGTATAGAAACTCAACCCACCAACTTCAAGTGATAGGAATTATTGTGTTTACCAGAAACCTTGCCCACCTCGGACTTTCATGTATGCATTTAATACGGAGGAGCGCTTGAGTTGTGTCCCAACCCAGTGTTTCTGCCATCAAACCAGTTCCCACACTAACCTAGGGTCCCACCCTTTCTGAAGATAGACTTTGACAACTTCATTCAAAGTCTTTCTGGCCCATGACGTTTATGAAATTGGACATACTCCAATTACCTCCAATGATATCCCTGCCAATAATGGTTCCATCTGCCCCCGCTTGAGATTCCCTCCCTCCCCCCTCCCCAAATTAAAAACAACAATCCTTTTTTGAGCCCACTCCAAGCCTCAATTTGCAACCAGCATGGTGTTCCGCAAATACAATGCTTCCACTAAAGTCGCCATTGTCCGCATGACTCTTCAAAAAAAGTCGCAATCCTACATCCGCCAATCCCTTGGAATGACCGTTTCAAGGAGATCCTTTGGCCGTTGGACCAACTTATACCATGAAAACCAGAAAGTCGTCCATGATCCTGAAGAATACAAAGTTCAAGGGCAAAATAGCTTCCTTCTGGCCAAGGACCGTGAATTCATGACCGAGCTCGTTTGCAAAGAGCCTAGTCTATTCCTTGACGAGATCCGGGAGCGCTTGTACAATAACGGTGGACCGCTGGTGGCAATCAACACTTTACATTGGACTCTGGTCAATAAACTCAGTATCACTTTGAAGAAGCCAAACGTGATCAAAATTTGCAAGAGCTTGAGGTACAAGTTTTGATGGATGGCCAAGATGGCCAACGTACCAGCCAAGTTTCTGGTATTCACAGGTTAGAATTCTTCATTCTCACTATCCCCCGATGTTAGTTAAACTGACCCCAGGTGGCTTCTGCTTGACAGATGAATCCGCGATCTGCTCAAAAGACTTGCTACAAACTTTTTCAAGGTCCATGCGTGGCCAACAGGCTTCTTTTTATCAGCTTGATAACAATCCACCTTGCTTCAGTTTGATCCCCACCATCAGCTTCCATGGGGTTCTGGCCATGAGTGTATCTGATCATACGGTCAAGGCCTGCAACTTTGAGCATTTCCTCAAATGGAAACTAGTGAGTCTTTGTTCATCACTTCTTTCATATCACGGTGAGTTTGTCTAATGTGAGGGTTATGGATTTTCCTTCTTTAAGCTACCACAGATGAACCCTTACCCCGGAACTAACTCTGTCCTTGTCATGGACAACACTACAATTCACCTGCAAGCAAGGGTTGCCAGGCTTTGCCGAAAGGCTGGGGTCAAGCTTGTATACCTCCCTCCATACTGCCCCAAATTAAACCCAATTGAAGTGTGTTTTTCGCAAGTCAAGAGCCACCTCCGCCAAACTCAAGCGTTGGCAAATGCCGCCAACCCCACTTGGATAATCCGGAAAACCACTCACGAGGTTGTTTCCACCACCTTGTGCCAAGAACTCTTCCGCCACGCAGGTTATAACTGCCCTGCTCTTGATGAAAACGGTGAGATTATTGTTGAATATCTAACCTCTGAATGATCTTCAAGGGTCTTGTTTCCGTCCTTCTTGTCATGTCTACTCTTGTGGCCCTCTGTCTGCCGCATTCTATCCATATATGAGGTTGTAATTATGAATGAAAATCAACTAAAAAATTTACCTCCCATCATCAAATTGTTCCTAAATATAATGATCTTACAAAGGCACAAGAACGTCCTTTGAAGATTCCCCTGTGTAACCATCACAGCAAGTAACTTGGCCAATTAGAACAGCCCGTGTACATCTTCAAGTGAAGGACTTAGCCACAAATGTGTGGCCTCCCTTGTGTGGAACACCAAGTGTGGGACTTGGGACTGAGCCAAATTCAAGCAGCCTCCCTCATGGAATACATGTTTGTAGGCACTTAGGAAAAAGCTAGTGGATGTTCTTGGGCAAATCCCCAAGTGAGGGACTTGGGCCAGTTTGGGCTATCACCCTTGGGTAGATCCCCGAAGGACTTGAGGCAATACAAGTATGAATTTGAGTGGGGATTTAAATATATTCAGGACCGGCAGACACAACAGCAGCAACGAGTTAGTACACACAGCAGACAAGACAGGCAACAGGACACACGCGGAGACGGGCAACAGGAAACACAGGGAGACAGGCATCAGGAAACACACGGAGACGGGCAACAGGACAAACACAGAGACGGGAAACAGTACACACATGGAGACGGGCAACAGGACATACAAGGAGACGGAAAACAGGACACACAGAGACAGACAAGAGGACACACACAGAAATTTTGCAACGTTACTCGGGAGTTTAGAGATAACTCCTACGTTGAAACCAAGCTCTTGCAATTCATCCACGGAGAAGGTATGGAACATCTTGAAGCTGTCAATATTTTTGTGCAGAAGGGTAGCCAATATCCCCTTGCGCTTGTGCAAGGCAATGTTGACAAAGGCTAAGTAGTCAATTAGGTCGTCCGGAGAGCCGCCGTAGACCAAGGATGGTGGGGAGACATGTCTCTGAGCGGTGGCTTGACTGGAGATCTGGTTCATCATCCAGTTCTTCCATTTGGTAAAGGCCTGGTTGGTGGGAGGCTTGGTAGATGGCACAAATCCTGACCCTTTATTGGTCTTGGTTTGGGTGAGGTACTTCAAGGAGCCCGGTGGTGCAACAAGACTGACCCCATCAACGCGCATAGACTGGCAAATCAGAACGCTAGATCAGCCATTCTGAACTAGTGGGGAGCCAGGAGATAATGACAACTGATCACTTACCAAATCCTTGCCCCAAGTATCAACTGCCCCTGCAGTGAGAAGAATATATTGCTCCGGGTTTGAAGGGTCAAGATAGACGGGATGGTAGCAATCGTAGGCGGTGTTCATTGAGTAATTTGCAAATATCTGATCAACATATACATCAAGTTCATCAAATTCCACCGCACTGGAATCTTCCTGAAGATATACAAGCACAGGGGTTAGTGTGGAGTCCCTGCCGTCAATCAGGCCCAGCCAAGAATAGAAATACTCACCTTGTCACTATCACCTAGTGCATGCTGGGACCTGCCTCCAGAAGTGCCACAGGGGCCTGTCTGGCAAGCATCAATCCATTCCATTGTCTTGGCGAGAAGGTTTTCCTTGCAAATATGCATGGCCTTGTCCCGGGGATTTTCCATGCAGAGGATGATCCCCCCTTTGTTTTGCCTGGATGAGTTGATCTCCTGGATTCATTGAGTAAAGGAGAGAGGGTCAAATACAAGGTGAGGAGAAGATTTGGGGACCTTTTTGTTCTTCAGAATGTAGGCACTCCAGGAGATAGTTGCAGGAGTGGAATTGGTGCCCTTGTGTATCATTCGCGCCAGGTAGTTGTAGTCCTGGTTGCACTTCTTGGTAATCAGGTTTTGAAAGGCTGGCCAACTGACGTTTTTGCGGTAGTTAAACATGACCAAGAGATCAGAGAGAGGCCGGACGGCTACCCAGTTGGTAGTATCACAATGGGTTTTTTTGCTAGATTAGAAAGTGAAGTTGATCACACACTCAAATAGAACCGCAGGGCCGAGGCCCAGAAACCAAAAGCCATTGGCAGTCGAGATGGGTGAGATCTGAGGAAGGGGAGTTGGGATGCCATTGGAGGCAAGGTTGGCCATTGGTGCAATGTGAGTAGTTGGGATGCTATCAGCCGCAAGGTTGTCCATTGGAGGCACATAGGGTGGCAAGCTGGAAATGGACTGATTTTCTTTGGTCACAGTATCAATGTGGATGAGGATCTCGAAGTTAAAGATGAGAGAAAGAAGTTGGAAGTGCCTTCTAATGGGGCGAGGATAGAAGAAGTGACGTTGGAACTGGATGGTGCAAAATAATAACCAAAGTTATTGCTGGATAAACAAGAGTGTGCTGAGCTGCAGGTCTGTTGGGAATCTGATGAGGTGTGCCCGACTAATGTAACACTACTAGGGGTTGGGGATGCTGAAGTGATACTCATAAGCAAGGATGAAGAAATGATGAATCAAAGTGGTGCACCTTGGAACCTACTATTCAATCAACAACCTTAAGATTAAAAAAAATGCCATTATAAGGTGATGAAATTGAAAATTATTATTTCCAAAGAATAAATTGAACAAATTTATGAATGACATATAAAATCTATCACAATTTATTGGCCACACACTACCTAAATATTCATTCATTTATTTTGCCTTTTGTTTTAGACTAGTGTATATATTTTATATCAGCAACTATATTCATCTTAATTGTTTTTTTTTTGATTTATAATGAGTTTCTTCATCTTCAGGAATAAAAAAAAAAGAGTGTCCAATTTAGAGTTCACACTAGAGAAAAAATCCAACAGTTTAGTATGGTATAAAATGTGAGTAAAAAAAAACAAACAGGGTCCTGTCCAATTTTTGGACTTTTCTTAATATTGTTTGTCCTTTTTAATCTTCATATGACAATTACAATGATGATGATGATTTAGGTAGAAAAATTTCCAATTTGATCTGATGAACATTCATGATCTGTTTCTCTGAAAAGTGATCATGATCTTGAAAAAAAAAACACATGATTTTGGTAAGCAGAATTTTCCAAGGGATTATAGTGCAATCAGGGAACATGGGTACTCACTCCACTGTTTTCCACACTTGAAGATTTATTTTTTATGCTGGTATGTTTTCCGGTAGATGATGTGAAATGATGGGTTGAGTCATTAACATCACATGATGAGAAGAAACAAGTTCCACTCTGAAAGGGGGAAAAAGATCAATATGTCAAAAAATTATGATTTCTATATTACATATCTTCTTGTTCGGAATAATGACAAGATGAGCTCGCTTTGAACGTACACTTTTCATGTGAGATCCTGATGTGTGTAATCCTGAGTTGGATGAGCCAACGGCACATTGGGCTTGTAGCCGGGTTGCTTGATCAGCCAATCGATTCCATTGATACTAAACAAATTATATATAAAAAAGAATGCATAATCAACACATCATTCAATCAGATCAACCACTGCCTCAAAAAGCAAGAACCAAGACAGGAAAAATCATGTATGTCTTTGCCTTCTCTTTGAGATCAATTGCATACCATTACTGCCACGTTCTGTGTATTAGGGTTTTCACTAAGAACATACATATATTTGGAATGAAAAAGTCCGGACATCAGTTCTACAAATCTGTAAAAAAAGGTATACCAAATCATGAAGCTTGTTATCATTCACTTACAAAACTACTGCACATGTTCTGTAAGAGACATAGAGCCAATGTTCTAATTGATTTTTCCATAGGGTAGAGGAAAATGAGTATCTTTCAAGCGAGTTGTCAAATGACTGATATATTTAGATGAATAATAAACTAACGAGGTTCGATCGTAAAAGTACGGTGATTCATACTCCTCATGGTGTGGATGATCTTTTGACAGTCACGCTATGAATTGTTCACGAGGGGGCGGCAGAAGAGAAAACCAAGGGTGTAAGCCTCCAAGAAACAGACACTCAAGTTATGTGCCAACGGGTGTGATTGAAAGTATAAAAAAAAAGTTTGGTCTGTAAATTACCTTTTCAGGCGAAGCGGGGGAAGCTATCGGAAACCTCAAGATTAGTATCTCAACTTCAAAGGCCTTAGTAAAATATGTTTCCATAAACTTACCATGAGTACATTGGACATGGCAATTATGAGGTGTCAAGTTAGCCACCGATCGTGGTGCATTGGTGGAGCCATAAGAATTCGACGAGGAAGAAGTTGACTGGATACTGCCCTTTGGAGCTCGACCTTGTGCAGCAAAGGATTTATATTGACAATTGACCCCATCCTGGCCTAACGGGAAACTTCTGATAACCACCGCAGGTTGGTAGATCACAGAAGATTGGAAAGACTTGGTCGAAGTCGTCCTACTTGAAGTGGTACGTTGACTTATGGTGGAAGAACGCGTAAAATGGACAGATTCTATGTAAAATTACAGAGATCAAAATTTTCCGGTTAGCTTTTCCCGGTAGGCAAACACATTGGATACGTGAAAAGAAAAAAGGAAATACCTTGGTAAGATGGCATCAAACCAGCATTCACTAATGGTCCCATGACGCTGATTATCCGAAGTGTATTATAGAAGAAGCTCAAAGATAACATCTTGGGTTTGGCGGTTTCAAAAAAAAGGAGGAAACTTAGAATCAATCTGAAGCTGTATCGTGTTTACTATATAGGCCGGTGTAGGGGCAGCGGAGTCCTGTGTAAAATGGCAAGAGAAAGGCTGATTGGACTCGGGTAAGAGTTCACAAATGAAGGGTGTGGTATAAATACGCTAGGGATTAAAGATGCACAACCGAGCTTGAACAATTATCCAAAGATAGGGCGATGAAGATGAAGGAATGTGTTGAGAATAATTAAATCAAAGAGTGGCTGGCTTTTGAAAAGAATGTGGTTGATTGGATTGAGCTGAACAAGGATGAGATGAGTCCGAAAAAGCTGGAGACAGTTTTCAAGTGCCCAATTTATAGAGGACGATCCCAAAGAATCTTGAGCAGCCCATTCTCATGTCCTCGTTTGTCGGCCGTCTCAGCGGCATCGATTGAGCAAACTTGCGTATCCAAGTCCATTGTCCTCAGGAGGCCATCCACGGCATCGTTCTTGCAGTTTCAAGCATCGCCGTTCTCCTGGGTAGTGGTTCGCTTAACGACCAAGCATTTAATTATCTATCATGGACCTGCGGATCCCATTGTTTGACGAAGTTTGAGGTACATGGGCAACTCTTTCGATTGTTGGAACAATCAGTTTGAGCGATAGACCTAGCAACCCTGCTTTGTGGAAGTGCGTTCGCAAACCTTAAGCAACCTGGCCAGGTGTGTGCACCCCTTCACCGACGCTTCACTACCGCCAGCAATGTTGAGGCTGACACACTGATCAGTTAGTTCTCTCTCGTCGTAATTCCTTCTTCGGCACCCGCCAAAACGTTGCAAGAGTTGGGTAGCATGACGTTGGAGTCCATTAAGCTTGGTGGACATATTTTACTATGGGTTAAGAGGAAGTACGGGTTATTTAATAAGTCAAGATTTCAGGCAAGTTGCCCGTCTTGGTGGGCCGTTTTCCACCAAATTCTCATGGGTTAAAATGGGCTGTGGGTCGAAACATCATGGGTCAAGAGAGAGTTGACTGTACCTGGCTACCCAATGAGAAAATGATCAATTTGCTTGAAATGATAATCGGTTGATTTTTTTCTTTTGCATCAAACAGATACGAAATACCGTCGAAGTACGAAGAACAAGCAGTATTTCTCGGAAACGGGACAATTACTGCTCACATTGCACTATTCACAAACAGAGCATTTCATGTTAAGCAGCCAATAAGAAACTTTTGAAAGATGTGTTTTTACAACTGTCTTATACAATCATGTATATATATATGGGATAGATGTGCTTATATACAAAGAAAAAAACGAGTTGGATTATGAGAAGGCTTGGATTCCTGTGATTGCTTTAGCCAAGATAAGCGTATGAATATCCTGAAAAGCAATGACAAAAAGAAAAAGAAAAAAAGAGGATTAATAATTAATTAATGGCAGAAGAGAGGTAGTGAGAGAAGAAAGTTGGCGACTGACATGGGTTCCCTCATATGTATTAGCGACATGTAAATTAGCAGCGATCCTACCGATGTGGTATTCATCCGAAACCGCGTTTCCTCCAAAGATGTCCATAAGAATTCGAGCATGATGGACCGCTTTACCGCAGTTATTACGCTTGAGGAGACTGACCATTTCGGCTAAAGAGAGTGGAGGAGGAAGGATGGGGGATAATATGAAGGATGAACCAATGTTTGAGGGAAGGGACTCTGAAGCCAAGGAGAGTCACTAACGACACCATGTCCCAGCGTCTTTCATCCGTCCCAATTGGACGGCGGCACATAAGCCGATCACCGCTTCGGTGTTAGCATCTACCAACTTCTTTTGAACGAGCTGGAAAGCCGCCAAGGGCTTATTGAATTGGATTCGTTCCAAGGAATACTCGCGAGATCGTTTTACGCACTCCTCCAATGCTCCCATCACCCCAAACGAGATCCCGAACCGGGCACTATTTAGACACGAGAACGGGCCTTTGAGGCCAGTCACTTTCGGCAAGATATTCGTCGACGGAATTGGCACGGAGTCCATGTAGATCGATCCAGTCGTGCTCGCCCTCAACGAAAGTTTGTGTTCGATCTTGGGCGCAGAAAGTCCTTTCATACCCTAACCAACGGAGACCAATCAATCGAAAGATGTGTTCAGTGCTTGCTTTGGTGACGTTGGATGTCATCCTGATTTCTCGTCAACTTCAATGGACAAACTTTTTCCAAGATGAACCCTCTAATCTTTTGATCCCAATCACACTTAGCCCATACCACGAAAACATCGGCAATAGGAGCGTTGGTGATCCACGTTTTGCTACCCGATAGAACTAGCACAAGACAAAAAAAGACGCGAGTATAAGAAGTTGTGTTGGAGGAAAAGAAGGATTGATATTTCTCTGGGACTTACTAAAACCACCTGATGGGTCTTCGGTTGCTCGTGTTAACATGCCTGAGGGGTCCGATCCATGTCCAGGTTCAGTCAGTCCAAAACATCCAACCATGTTACCGCTCGCCAACTCTGGCAAAAATTTCGACTTTTGTTCTTCCGAACCGAAGGCGTCTAGAGAGGTCGATCGGAAAGGTCGTTCAAGTAAGTATAAAACCCCATGTCTTGTCCTCGGATACCTTTTTGAGAATATTTACGGATAGGATGCATGACTAGAGATGATTGAACGCTCATCGCCGATCGGTATCCGGAATCGACACGCTCAACTTCACGAGCAACAAGACCGTAGGCTACGGATGAGACCTGCAAAATCAAAGAAAAATTGGATTGAAAAGAATAAAAATGAGAAAGAAATTGCATCATTTGTTGGTTTAGGTGATCACGAGAGCTCACTCCAGCGCATCCGTAACCCGAGATGGTAGGGCCCAGAAGGCCAAGTTTTCCCATCTCCTTCAAGATATTTGGATCAAAGGCTAATCAACCGAAGTGACAAGAAAAAAAGCAAAAAATATTAACCAGTGTTTCGAAAGAGAGTAAAAAGAGGGAAAGGGTATACATTCTTTACGATGTGCCTCCAAGACTCTGGGCATCAGGTTCTCTTGACAGTATTCATGACTAGCCTGTCTAGATAGCGAAGGCGATAAGGAGAGTAAGTGTTCTGATCTAGCTTCTTGAGGGAGTAAGTTTTTACTTGATTGCTAGCTCGTCTTCGGTCAGTAGACTCTTTTCAACCCGGAGAGCATCCTCCCAATCGTATTCGACGAATGAGGCTGGTTTGGACTGCGTGGCCAGCGTGCGTCTGGGGGATGTCGTCTTCAGGGCTCTGTTTGGCTTGATCCTGTTCAGCCGTCCGAGACAGATCCGGGCAGCCATCCTCGTCGCTGAGCTTGGTTTTCGCTTTCCTTGCCGTTCAAGTTTCTTTTTTTTTTTTTTTTTTCCTGTCCAAGGCGTTTAACAAGTGGATGCTGTTCCCCCGGGCTCCCCGAGCCGGGCCCACTGTGCAGGACCCCGACGGCCTGTCACACCACAAACACATGCTCCGGGGACCTGTGACAGCCGCCCCGCCATATCCCTGCCTGCCAGCCCAAACACCCTCCTGGCTTTTCTTGCCGACGACGATGGCCAGCTTTCCATTCTCCCCGCCGCTGGACACACGATGGGAGCAGGTCAACGAGTTTCCTTCGGGAGATCTTACCCTATCAGCCGACGACGATGACGAATACGAGTGGACAGAAGAAGTTGAACTTTTATTTATTTATTTAGTTTTCTGACATCAAGAGAAGACCCCATTCTCATCTGGAACATATTTTTTTTTGTAGGTTGAATACGTGACCTTCGACTTTGGTCACTCTCATGCACCCACCCCTATTAATTCGTACTCAAGCTTCCAAGTCTTGGTGGGAGGACTCCTTTATTTGATTTCCTTCTCAAAAAAGAAAAAATGTTCATAACCAAAAAAATAAAATACATTTCTTCCCACAACAATAATAAATATACGATTAATCATGATTATAAAAAAAAATGACTGGAAAAGATAACAGGGGTTGAACACGACCGAGCCCTACCTGAAAATCGGCAACCAAATATATCGAGGAGAGTACGAGAGTTTGGTGGGCACTGAATTGATTATGCGACCGGTTTCGACACCGAAGAAAGGAAAGAAGACGAGCAGAGAATGTGTGAGCCTCCTCTCCCGATCTCACTTCGGCAGATGTCGATGGATACGATTTTGAACAGAAGAAGTAACCAGGTCAACATCTTCTTTGGTAATTTTTTTGAGATAGTCGCGAACTACAGAAGGAGGCGAGCCAGGCGCAGAAGATGAGCAGGGGGATGAGGAAGCAGAAGGAGAAGAGCGAATAGGAACAGGAGACGGAGAGGGAGAGGAGGAGGAAGTAAGCTACGAGCCACTGACACACTCCCGTTCCCGAATCCGATGGGTACCGGTAACCCTAGGCGAGAAAGAGGGCGGATCGAGCGAGCCAGACTCATCCAGTCCAGAAGGTACGACGATAGCCGACCGGAAGACGAAGAAGAGACCGGGCGCGGGCGCGGGCGGCCGGCATTGGGCTAGCCATTGGACTAAATTCAGACCTCGGGCTAGGCGGTCTAAGAATAAAGTGGTCATCGGACCTCAATCGCAAACTCAATCGGAATCTCAAACTCAACCGGAATCACAAACTCAACCTCAAACTGAATCTCAACCTCAACCTCAAACTGAATCTCAACCTCAAACTGAATCTCAACCTCAAACTGAATCTCAACCTCAACCTCAACCCGAATCTTCATCTCAACCAGAACATTCACAACCTCCTCCACTGGATCACCCTTGATGGACTACCACCCTACACCATCTGTACTCCTCAAGTTTTTTCCCCTTGATCCTCTTATCTCAACCCGTCCGATCCACAGCTAACAAGTAAAAGACTACCTACCACTGCCATGCCACGCCACCCGAAACTATTAGATCTCCCTTGATCTTCTCGTACAGGAATGATGGTCACAAATACATGCGATTTTGTCTTGTGAATTCCAAAGATACAAGCCCTATAGTCCATAATCTCCAGAGTACAGAGGCCATACTTCTTGCGGGTATAGGTTTATACCTAACATACTACTTACATACAGGAAAGGGTGGACAGGAAGCTACCTGGAACAGATTTAATGAGATCTAAAATGAGGATGTACTGCCGAAGTTAGAAATATCTGCCTGATCAGAAAGGCTTCTTTTTCTTCTATTAGTATAATAGCGGTCTCCACAATTGGACTTTGAAAATTCCCACTCCCCACCATAGGCTGTTTATCAACAACTTTTTGAAAAATTTAAATGTTGTACTCATCCCTCAGTAATTTTCAAGTTTTTGAAATTTTGTTGACAACAGCCTTAGAATTGGCTCTAAAGTTTTATAAATCTCAATCATGAACCCTGCTAATGAGTGCCGTGCAATAAAAATTTGACAATGGGCACTACATATGACAATTCAAACCCTCACTCTAACTGTTGCTACAGATTGTTGATTGATGTGGAAGTTGTATACAGTACAAGGCTTCTTCCAAAATGAGCCCAACAAGTCTAAGATACCTTTAAGAGTTGTACAACATGGGTTGAGATCAACCAAGTCCCCTTTTACACTTCCAGAAAAGATGAATTTAACCTGGGTTATATTGATCCATTTTGAGGAATATTGATCAGTCAAAAAATATATAAATTGATCAATTGGTTAACAAATAAAATAAATAAAAAACTGATCAAATATACCCTGCACACTTCCATCATAATTGGCTGGGTTGATTTCACACCAGAGGATGCACTAAAGCAATTTAAACTTGGTTGATATCAACCAATTAAAAATGGGATGGTATCTTTTTGCAAATCATTTTTTTCAAGCATGATGCATCACAAATTGCATGTCCTGCAAAATTCAAGGAACCCTTGGGGTTCTTGTATTTTACAGCCCATATCACAAAATCCATGACATGTAAAAAAAATCACATGTAAACAAAGACATGCAATTATTGTGCACAGCAACCCTGAATGGAATTTTATAGTGCATGTGTCACAATACAAAACACATTCATGTAAGATTATATCACACCCACACAGTATGCAAATTCACTATCCATATTGCTGCAAAACCTAATGGGTCACAGAAATTCAGCTGCAAAACTCTGCCTCTGGGGGCCTCAACCAACCAAATTTTATGCCCAAACACCCCAGTCTTTGCAAATGATCTAGAACCTCCCCCC
>LUKR01000076.1:0-15894 GCA_019395275.1 Puccinia brachypodii | reverse complement strand
CTTTCAGTTACACATGGCCCAAGATTGTTGTCAAATATCCATCAAGGGCCCAGTTAACTCAAATGAATCCTAACCAGCCACCCCCAATAGTCCCAAATCCTCTGATCAGGAATAATTCAACGGCAAAGGCACCCTCCCCTATGAAGATACTTGGGTCTCAGCCAATGATCAAGAGGAAGAATTTGAATGCATGCCTGTCCCACTAAAAAATCCCACAGTGTGGTTCCTCCTGGATGTCAATGGCGGTTACACTATGTTTATCAATCATGGATGTGGGTTAGATGAAGAGGCATATCCTTGGTATCCAAACGGTAAAACAACTTTTGTCTGCTCTCCTGGACAACATTTTGAAAACTTTGGCAAGGTTGGATACTCCAAGCAGAGTGCAATCAACTTCAGAGGCAAGGAAAAAGAGAAACGGACCTGGAAAATCACTCAATACTTCTGGCCAGGAGTCCTCTGTGCCTAGGCCTTTGTGGTCACTTTTTGGGAAAGGTATCTCACCACAAATTTAAAAAAGCCACTATTTGGATTGATGGACAGAAGCAAGGATTTGGCCTCCTCAGGCACAAATTTTGTCACAATCACCCTTGGCTTGAGGCTAAGAAGCCCAATCAAATATCAAAAGCAAAGTTTGTGGCTGCAGTTGAGAAGAACCCCAAAGTTGGCACATTTAAGCTCAAGGTAATTCTTTCACTTCCTGTCCTTATCACCTGGTTGACTCATCACTGACTATTTGGAGTCATTTCAGTTAGGGAATCCTACCAATGGTTGGGGTGCAGCATTCAAGAGTGTCACAGCCATTCACCCGGCAAATCAAAATAAGGATTGGTATGTTTTCTTGCACAATTGTTGAATTTTCTTACCGTGAGAATTATTTACAGACATGATCTGCATGCTACCCAACACAGAGTTCCATACTACAGGAGACACTTATTAATTTCCATGGATCTTTTGACGGAAAAAATTGGTGATGGTATTGGTGACAAGTTCATCCTGGATATGTTTGGTAGGTGCGCGTGAGTTTGCTGACCAATCTGGGCACACTGATTCTACTGGCCCTTGCTGACAGCTTGTGTTCCCTCTTCTAGCAAGGGGTTGAGAATCATCTCAGCATTCCTCATGCATGGAAAAGAGCATTTCTCCTTCAAAACACCATTGATGGCCAATAAATTGGTGGCTTGGGACCAAGACAACAAGCTATACTCAAGTAAAAATTGGGTCATTACATTACTAGTGATGGTAGTGTAATGTAAAGTAGTGATTTTTTACTCATTATCATTACTTTCCTTAGAATGTTTGGGCAGTTTTTGCATATTACTTTATCCATTTTTCTGGAAAGGTGTTTTCTATGCCCATTACAATATCAGATACTTGTGGGACATTTTTATCTTGTTCCATACCCTAAATATTTGTAAGATATGGGATGATTGGCATCTGATGCTACGAACACCCAAAAAGAGGGGCTTTTTTCCACTTCATGTGGGTTTAGAGCTTTTTGACCTGAAGATAATGTGAAAATACATTACTTCATCCATTTTGGGTATCCAGAAAACCCATCATTACACTACTGGCTGAGAGAAAAATTTCCCATTACGGATAATGGTAATGTGTCAGGGAAGGAATCAAGTTCACTACTTTACTGGGACAATGCAGATAATGTAGTGTAAAGTAGCAACCCACTGTTGCTCAAGTGGATTTCTTTTGGATGTGATATACTGATACTTTGAGAATGGCTACCTCTTGAAAACTTCAATGTATTGTGACAACCTCAATCAATGGATACCCATTCAGCTCACTTGGATCCAAGGTTTGACCAAGCAGTATCACAAAATTCACTTTGTGATTTTTTTCCAAAAATTGTTTTGAGTCACCCTGAAACACTTGGAACAAGATGCCATGGCATGTCAGGTGGTGGATTTTTGGGTTGCTCAAACAAAAAGTTTTGCCTTGGCTTATATGGAAGTATTTCACAATACCAACAAGCACACAGCAATAGAAAAATTATGGGGATGCAAAGAGCACTATATGTTAGAATTTCCAATATTGTGGTGTGTGTGTACTCCTCAGCACACACACAAATCCAGCTCAGTGTAACTTGGGTGGACTCGCCATCTGAGATTATTCTTCATCTTGTCTGGAACCAATCAATCCAATACACTCAGCAAACACAGCCAATAAACCAATCACTGTCAGTCATTGTTACTAGCTGCCACAACATCAAAGCTTCAGGATATAGGAGTAGTGGTAACTCTTTCTTCCCTTTTTCTTTTTCATTCTGGTATTGTCTTCTTTTAGTTCTAGTTTGAATAAGGTTCTGTACAAATTCAAGCAACTAAGAGATTTATTACTGAGTCAGAGAAATGACAATGGTGAAACCTAGTATGCTGTATTACAATTTCTGATTATGTCTTACAAAGAAACATGATATATTTACCTAAGAGCAGAATGATTTTATCCTAATCTTGTATTGACCGGTGGCCTGAGTAAAAAGTGATATGAGAGAAGAATGTGAAAACAGGATGAGAAATCTGGGTGTTGTGACTTTTGATTGAGATGATTGAAGAAAAAGAGGGGGAGTTTTTTATTTCATTAGTCTCAACTAGGTGAGCTCTATTGAGATGACAAAGGAAATTTACACAGTTTTCATGTGTCTGCTTGCCTAGTTTAAGCCAAGCCAAGTCTATGAGCAAGTTTCACTTATGTCAATTGTTTGACTGCTTTTTGTCATGGCAAAAGATGGAATTCAGGTCAGCCCCTCATTCTGAGTGCTTGTCAGAATAGGAATTTTTTTAGCTTACTCTTTGTGTGTTGGTGGCTGATACAAAATGTAAATTTTATTGATGGGTTGGTGATTCCATTGGAGATTGGATTGTTGAGACTTTTGGGAGAGAATGATTAAGCGGATGAGTTTTTCTGCTATCATTCAATCTGGAGGCTTCTTAAGTACTCAAGGATCTCTTTTGTGAGAGACACCGTTTGCTCCTGTCGCTATCAGAATTGTACCAGGGCTCATGGCTTGCTTCATTGCCCTAGGGTCATTTCTACTCATTCCATCTATGAAAGGGGACCAGAAGGAGATATGGGTCAGCTGATAGATTGGCTGAAACCTTGTATTGCTTACGTTGCTGTGCATCAAAGCTTGTTTTCTCCTTGCAACTCCTTTTGGAAGTCACAGCCCCATTTGGGACTGAAATGTTCCCCTTCCTCATCAGTCTCTTGTTTGTGCTTTTTTTGTTTATTTTTCTGGTTTTTATTGTCTCTTCAAGTCTTTGTCTCACAAACTTTTGTGGTGCTTTAGGTACAACTCAGTTTCATTTCTTTGTCTTGTCTCATTTCTGTTTCTCTTCCTCATACTGAAATATAGTTTCTTTAGTTTTGCCTCTACTTCTCTTAATATAGTCAGTCAATCACCTGATACAAGCAAAACCAGGTGGTGATACTAGGCCATGAGGAGGTAAGTTTCCTGCTGAAACATCCTAATTAGACTTCCACTAAAACCACTTACTGAAAGTTTGTAGGAGCCTTTTTGAAAGGCTTGCATGGAGTTACTTGAGGTTGTAAAATCTGAAGAACCCACTCACAAGGCAAAGGTTGATTAAATCTATCACCAATAACCCAAGTTCCACAAGTGGTTGGATTGGTGGACCACAGCTGATGTCACCTCAAAAATCATCTGATTGTGCAAGCGTTTACCAGAGTATACCGCTGATGAGCTTACTGACACAACTAACACTCAGAAATCAATGCATAGGCTTTACTACATTATAAGGTAAACATTATCATCATTTTGCTTCATTCAATTGTTTGCACTCCCCAATTATTTGTTTTCTTTGTTTTTGCAGTGAAGCGCAGAACTTTCTGATGGTGGGAATGATCAACTCAATTGAAGAGGATTGGAATGTGGTGATGAAAGGGGTATCAATCTATTACAGGTTGGAACCAGAAAAGGGCATCAGCCTCTCAATGGGAATGGCTCTCAAGCTGAAAAGAGATCACCAGTAGCCCAGCAATGGGAGAGCAGCCAATACCTCTGATGCTGTGGAAACAAAGGATGACCCTAGGTAAGGAACATCACTAGTCCAATACAGGGATCCCTCTATCTCCAGGTTCAGGATAAGTTGGTATTAATACTAACAGATAAAGATGGTTTTACTATCTATTATTCCTCTCATTTACTGCAGATAGATCTACTACAGTAACACTACAAAATAATAATATAGTCTGATAATCTTTAAATCTCTAACAATAATAATAACAATGTGATGATAGAATAAATACCCCCCCCCCCCTTCTCCAAGCCTGCCTACTCCACTTCCTCCACCAACCTTCAATCCTTTCAGGCACAGTGATGCCAAGATAAGGTTATCTTATAGCTACATGCGCTGAAAGAATGAGAAATGTATAATTTTTGAGTAAAAATTATTAAAAACAAGAAAACTTGCAAACTTTAAATCAATAATTTAAAATTATAAGGTTTTCAGAGGGGCCTGCAAGCAGGGGTTTTTACATTCCCTCAATTTAGGATCAGGACCTGTTGTTAAGACAGGGGGTTTTGATGGTCACCTGATGGTTTTATTTTAAGGAAATTAAAGGATAAAAAACTCCAAGTCAAAAATACAGGTTTTAACAGTGTATTTTTGGCGGTGATTTGGAGAAAATCCTGGTGTTGAAAGTCCTTTAGAAGATCAAAGAGTTTTTGAGGTGGAGTAGGTTTGTGGAGCAAAATGTGCTAGAGTATAGAAGGCTTTGATTTGGTGGGGAGTTTCTGATAAAAGGGTCACTTACTAATGTTATTGGACAAAGACAAAGTATAACTTGTATTTGTTCAATAATGCTAGGAAATGATTGTGTGTAAAACTCTGAGGCAAGAGCGGGAAAGGGGGAATATTCCTCCTCCTTTTATGTATTCATTTTTCCTCTTGTTCCCAGCTCTGTTGGGCTAAATTAGGACCCTGGCAAGCCCCCTAATAGGGGGGTGTTGAAAAAGTCTGGATTTTAGCCACATTCATATCTGTTTTCTGGGACATTCACACCACTTTCAAGAGTATGCTCAGGCCAAAATCCCCCAAAAAGAAGGGGTTCCCCAAATTAATTCTGATTTTGGGGTTAAATTCCGGATTTTACTGGTTTTGACCAGTTTCACATACCTAAAATGTGCAATCTCAAGAGCACCTTTTTGGCCCAAAATGAAAATTCATACCTTTTTCAAGGTTCTTCAAGAGTATCTTTTTGGGATTTTTGTGATTTTAGCATACCTTTTTCAACACCCCCCTATTGGGGGGCTTGCCGGGGTCCTGCTAAATTGCTGCTTTGGGCGGGAATTATTTGCAAAGAAATGATGTCATTTGTATTGGCCTGTGACTTGTATTCAAACCGTCATTTTTATTTGAATTACAAATGAACAGGTTTATTACTGCTTGCGTTTCATACTTCTCATTTTTTATTTGTTATTCATCTGAATGTATTTCAATATTCTTGTTCTCAAGCAGCTCCAACCTTGTGTCACTTTTTGTTCATTACTTATTCTTCCAGGCCAACCACTTGTATTTGTATTTCTTTTTTGAATGACTTTATGGTTTGTATTGTCTGTCATTTTAATATTAAATACTTTGGATGTCTTCTTCTTGGCTCTGTTTCTTTCTCTCATGTCACTTCTTTTCTACTTTCAGGGTTCTCTTTGTTTCTATTTCATGGAGTGGGTGCTCATCTTTGAGATGTTACATGTTATTTTCTAAAGGAGTGACCTTTTAGTGATACTATTGATGAGTGTACTTGGTCAATTTATATGTATAATGTTAGTATAAATTAACCTTTCTTTTTTCTTTATCTTTTGTAATGTAATTGTTACAATGGAAGAATTTCTCTGCTATAGTGGCAAGCTGGCACATCCAGTTTCCAATCCCATGTTGTTCTGCCTCCACTAGATCCAGTCCTCCTCAAGCCTCAACAGCTATATACACACCTTCCACAACTGCCATGCTCTGCTTCCACACTCCACCTCACCTATGACTCACTCTCCCACTGCTGCCGTTTCCCCCACTCTGTGTCTCAGAGTCTGCTAGTTGCCCTCAGTGTTGCTTGTCCCAGACACCCAACAGCAGCTATCCCACATGACATTTCTCACCTCCAGCCGGTACATCTTCTACTAATTTTGCCTGCAAATAGAGTTTATGCACACATCAGTTTATGTGCTTATGCACTTATACAAACCAACTTTGAACACCCTAAATGGCAAGGGAGACTTCATAGCTTGTTGTCTAATCATTTGTTTTAACATATATACAGTTGAAAAAATTGACATTCATCATACCATCATCATAAGAATAAATCATAAATACATTAAGCTATGTGTATGATGAGGGAAAGAGTGATCTCATTAAGTTATACATATATATGAACATGAATATATATAACAGGTGCATGAATTAAAATAATATATTATAAATTTTGTGATTTTTTTGTGGTGGGGTAGGGAAGAGAAAGAAAAAAAGTAGAAGTTGATTACCAATTAGGTTCAGGAGCAGGAATAGTAGGGTTAGTAGGATTAGCAGGATTAGTAGCTGAAGGTTTTTCATTTTGATTTCCAGTATTGATACTATTACTTGAGCTACTGGCGATACTACTACTCCCGCCTGGAGTTTTTAAACCCGATGGAACACTGCTACTACTACTCACACTAGCTACAACACCAGCAGGAGTAGTTGAAGAGGTGGAAGAGGAGGATGGTAGACCGCTTACTCCTCCTCCTCCAGGATTGTTAGGATTTGTTGAACCCATCCCAACGGCAACGCTACTTTTACGGTTAATACTACTACTGTTTTGGGCCATCGATCCCAAACTCTTCTTTCGACTATGAATCACTGAGGCTGGAATCTTGCTGGGTTGGGTCCCACTTGTGGGCGGTATGGTGGCCTGGGTAGAGGTACTGCTCAAACGTTGATGACTTACTGGCGAAGTGACGGGATCATGTAGGGTGGCTTGCGTGTCAGTGATGACTGTACCCCCGAGAGAATGCTGATTGGAATGTCGCGGGTGATTGGATGTGGGTCGATCGGGAACAAAGTCCTGCGGTGAGCGAGCATGGGATGAATTGTAATTCGGGTATGGACCTTGTTGATCAGTCAATTCGCCACCATTTATTTCGCTATCTCTGTCATGCATTCCATTCGATTCCGACTCCCGTCCGTGGTGTAGGTGATGAGGTGGTTGACGTCGAACCTTTTCATGTTTGGTTTGAAGCGCTTTGAAGTGTAGCAACAACGAGTTCCAATTTACGACCTCGTGGTCAGACGGCTTGAGGACATTTTTGAGGCCTCGTATCGTATTCATATTAGATCCGGGCAGCGTGCTTGCAGCACTGGAAACAAGGTGGGCCAGCAAAGAAAAGTTAGCACAATTACAGCCAAACAGCCAACAATTCATCACGTACCCCTTGGGTGCTGCGTGAGCATACCCCAATGTGCTCACGGCACCTAACCGATTTCTTAACGTTGCAAAAGCGCTGCTTTGAGGTAAGAGCATCAATATTCCGTACAGTGCCTTGTAAAGGAATGGATACTTGTCCGGCTCCAGAAGCTGTAACCTTAGCGCTTTTTTTCAAACAAAAAAGGTCGAAGTGATGACATTGGTCATAAAGATTAGCTTTGCTCTTTACCCATAGCCAAAAAGACCTGATTGCTGCTCACACGTAAATACCGGGCTTTCCAATAGCTGCACGAGTTTATCTACTTGAATCAAAAGTCCAACAGTCATCTCAAGATCATGGGCAAGGATTGTCAAGAGGTGAAAGGCGTGTTCGTATGCCATGGGACATAGTAGGCACAAAGTCAAGGTCGAAATCGGATTATGACTGAATGATCGATATAGGTGTGTGAAGAGTTGAACGCTCTCCTTTGTCTCGAGTTGTTTTAATTTCCTTCTCATATCACTTAGTTCAGGCGACGTGATCATGATTAAAGTTAGGTTTTGCACCATTGATGATGCGAATTCTAAATCCTACTTTGACAAACGAAAGCAATCCATAATTAGTATCCGGAATCTACCTTCAAATTACGACATGGGAGAAAATCTCTTATCCAGCTGAAAAAATCAGACTCGAAACTAGCTTACCTCATCAGCCTCGAGGTACTCGGCAAATGACTTATAGATTCGTTCGGCATTGAGGTTTTTGCACAAGATCCTGACGATAAGATTACCTCTCAACTCCAACAAGTTTCGGTCGGTTCCAAACAAGCTCAAGAGGTTCCACATAAAATGACGAAAATAGTATCCTTCTTCTTCGGTGTTCATCAGGCTTCTCAAACTGATCTGAGACAAAAGCTCCAAGTCGTATCGAATAACTGCTTCGGACTCGTCGGATAACGTCTTTAGTAGAGCTGGGAAAGTTCCGTCCTCAAGTGTCAGAATTTTATTTGGCACTTTGTTATGTAGCATCATCAACCACTTTAACGCGGCCAATCGTGTTTCTTCATACTCGTTAAGGAACTGTAACGTCAACGCATTCACAGTGAGTGTGTAATCTAGGGGATCGGGGGGTATTTCTTCTTGAGGCGGCGCTTCCTTTGGAGCTTCATGCTCCTCCGCGTTTGGCTTGACAACCTCCTCGGCAATCCCATTGGGCCTTGTTCCTCTGCGCGGTCGAATAGTCCAGGAAGAGGGTGTTGGGGTAGAAGGCGAATTACCACGCTCGGGGCGCATGATTCTATTTCTGAATTTGTCCACTGAGTTTGACATGTGAGAGCTTATCCGTGGATCGTGCTTTCGTTTTTCAGTATCGGGTGCAGTGGCTGGTGGTGGTGGCGGCGGCGGGACTGGAGGTAGAGAAGGGGGTGGTGGGGTAGGTAGTTGTTGGATGGCATGGAAGAGATTGTAGTTTGCCCCGATCGCAATATCCTTAATGTAATTCCGCTCGTGCGACAGACAACCAAGGATGATTTGGATCAATCGCGGAGTGAATGGAATGATTACGGATTGATCGATCTGGATAATCTCGCTGAGCCATTTCAGGCATAACGCCTGAATCTCTTCGGCTATGTCATGAATGCACATCCACTTGATGAGGATCTGGACAATTAATGCTAGATTAAGCTCCACTCCTTGCCCGTGTATATATGTGTCTTCGTCTGAATTTTCTGACGGACTATCTTCTTCATCCGGATCATCCGGATTCTCATCTCCAGTTTCTTGAGAGCACAACCTGTTTTCACTGAGCATATCATCCTTCTGGTCAACCCTCGAAGCCATTGTGAGGGCTGTATTGTCGGTCACTGTGCCTGACTTCAGATTGAGCGAACTGGGTTCGATTTCATAGACGGCATTTTCTTCATTGAATGCCTGATTTGGAGAAAAACGGGGTTGCGCCGGGCGGGGTATCTGTCGACGATCTCTATCGGTTTCAGCCATTTGCTGCTCAAAAAGCCGGCGTTGCCTTCGCAGCTCCCTTTTTTGAAACCGCTCCTGTTCTTTGTATTCTTTTGCGTGTACCACAGCATCTATTTCCACCATCATGTCACCCAATAAGTTTTGAACGGCAAGTTGAATTTCGTTACCCGAGTCGGCGAGGTAAGTGATCAATCCATCCAAAAAATCTGGTAGGTAGCTGACTAGATTGATTTCTGGTATTGAGTTCAAGAGCTGGAGCCAGGAGACGAGATATTGGCGAGTGAACGGATTGTGAGTATGTATTCGCTCCCGCAAGAGTGGGATGAACGCTTTAAGAGAGAAAGCTCGAACGACTGGAGGGTAAGAGTGGGACTCTTCCATTGTGGTTGTTGAAGACGAAGCAGATGGCGTATTTTCCTGGCGCATGGCTTGGAGCTGACGAGGCGAAACTACAGATATGTAAGTGGCAGCTTGTTCAGTGACGATATCCTTAATCAGCCTGTCGAGTAGTTCGGCTCCATTTTTTACCGCTGCATCAGGATCTGCGGCAAGCTAAGTTCGAGTCAAAACAAGAAAATGAAAAGGAAAGCACGTTGAATTGAACTTGGGTTTTAATAGCCGAAAATAGACCAGAAGCAACAAGAAGAAAGTTGAAAGAAACCGACCTTTGAAAGGCTATCAAACAAGTCGTTAAAATATACCAGGATTTCCCCCTTAGCAACTTTCACAACATTGTACATTCCTTCGCAAGAGAAATACCGGACCTTGCTGTCGGGGTCAGAGAAACATGAGATGATTGGGGGCACGATTGCAAGGAGGTAAGAAGCGATTTCAGAACCTAGGGCGATCGAACAGGCGGCTAGACCCATTACGCCACCCCATCTCCAAGACGGATTGTTATTGAACGCCAGGCTAGAGAGTTGATTCACAATTTCATCGATTACCCCATAGTCGCGTTTTAGAAGATGGTCCTTGATCTGACTTGACTCGGAGTGAACGACCCAAACCAATTGAAAAGTTCTAGGGTCAGCTTTCGCAGCGATGGAGATACACAAACTGTTCGGAAGAAGAAACTCACGCCTCAATCAGGAAGGCAGCATGTTTCCGCTTGTCATAAACTAGACGTGATGGAAGATGATTGGATGGATGTAGTTTCAACTTTCATAACTCCAGGCTCGATATCTATGGAACTATCGATTTATTTTACGTATTTTGAAGGAGCTAACCTTTATCTTGTAGGGCACGTAGGGTAGAGGCATCTGCAAGAACACAAGAAATTAATGGTGAAGTCAAGTGTCAACAACCAAAAAACAAGCTCAGGAGAGAATACGAGCTGCTGAGAGGGAGATGGGGTCTTTGAAGCCCATTGGCAGGTTCTTTAAATAGGCAACAATGGCCATTTCCCAGCTGTGCCCGCAGGGCTTCCCTCCCTCTTTTTTCACTGCTGAAGCGGAGAGTGACTGACCCATGTGAGGCGAACGAAGAGCGACGAGGAGAGGGGCGGAGGGGTGGCTGACGATTGGCTGCCGGCGGTAGTGGTGGCCGAGGATCGATAGAGAGAGAGAGAGAGAGGTGGATTAGGATTCTTGAGTAAGCCAATCGAATCTTCTTTAATGAAACCCAACAGTTCCAACTGAAACAGAAAACCCGTCAGCCTAAACCACAAACGACTGCTGACTCAGACTGGCTGACTCGACGAAAGCGTTGGGAAACACAGCACTCACTCATCAACTGAAAGAATCACTAGATCCTGACCGGCTGTGGCTGGGTCGAGCTGAGCAGATCGTAGAGCTTGACGCAGATCTAACCGAGGTTGAAATATTATTTTTGTTTGGTCGCCAGCTCGTCGGAATTCGCAACCAAGAAATCCGAGTCACAGTGGTGAAAGGCCGAGAAACAACCAGTAAGACGACCGGAAGATGACGTCAAGAGATTCGACCGCGCATCAAGAAAACCGGGTTGAGATCGTTGCTTACATAATCCAGAACAACCACTCTGAAACTCAGAACTGAAAGTGTGGGGAATCACGGAATGTGAGTTTCAGTAGCCTTCAAAAAACAAAAGGTCTTGTTGAAGTATCTATTTATGTTGCCCTTTGTTGCATGAGCTATGAGCACATAAAATCATTCAAATGGAAAACTTCACACAGCACTTGTGCCTTACACTTCAACAGTGACACCATAACCCCAGTGGGGATTCAAGTAAAATGCACGGTAATTAAGTAATTTTATTGATATTTATGTTTCATTACCCAGACCTCCTCCCCAAAAAATTAACAACTCAATCACCAGAAATCTTAGGCCCCGTTTGGTAGCAATATATCCAAGTGACATGTGTCATTGTGTGACATCTGACAAGCTTTTGGCAGGCTTGGCCAGATGTCACCAGGGATGTCATGCCCAAACAACTAAAATTTTGCTTGGATATTTTGCTGCCAAATGGGGCCTTACTAAATTACCCAAAATATCACTGAATTGCCCACTTGGGTAATTGTGTCACAAGTCAGGTGTTACACCAGATTCTTTCAAATCAGACTTGCATTCCTGCTACCTTCCACTCAAAAATGATCAGGTCTTATTGACATCAACTGGAGACCAAATTCTAGCATGGCAGGTACAAATCTCACAAGAAGTCTTCCAATAGGCATATTGATACCTTTTTTGAGGAATCATCACTACAAAAATTGATGGATTTTCTCTGGAGGAAATTGATCAGATCTATACTTTTCTTCCTTTTTTTTAGAAAACATATGTTTGATTGTTTATAATGGGTTTATGTTCAATTTCCTCTGGAGGAAACTCATTGATGTTTGTAGTCCATCATGTTTTTTGTTTTTTTTCATGATTAGGGAATTCCTGATGTATCATCTAATTAATAGCTCCTAACCTTAGGTGATTGCATTTTGGCAGTTAAAATACCCCTTGAAAAAGCAATATTTGTGTGCCTTGATGTTGTACTTTGAAATCCCAACCATCAAAGTTGAGTGTGAATCCAAAAACTGCTACAATAATTGATTGAATGGTCTGTTATCTTTGTGATGTTGGTTTTATTTGGGGCATTTTGGCATCAAAAAGAATGATTGGAGGAACATCTTGCACATTGGTTATGCAGTGAAAAGGATAGGCCTTGAAAAAATGTAAGAGTTGAAGTTTGACTCTACACTATACATAGGGAGATGGGGCCCTAGACAAAGCAGCAGCTTTGGAGAGATTTCTAGGACTGGTGTGAGAAATCCTTTGGGACGGGTGGCAGTTCTGCGAGGGGCAGATGACAGTATGCTTTTGCACAAGTATGCAAAGCTAATGTCACAGGTGGTTTGAAAGACTTGCCCCTCTAATGTACTACACAAGAATTCTTACAACAAATTATTCATGTTGTGGCCAATTATGTGATACAGAAAACTATATTTATTAATCCTTATCAGACCTAGATCAATGGATAAACTGTGCAAAGCAGCTAGGTGAACCTCAAGCAGGTCAATGGGTGGATGAGTGGTGTCCTCGGCAGGAATGGAACAGGGGTCATGTGCTAGTAGGTATGAGTTGTTATTCCTCAATGTGAGTGATTTCCTCAGTGGGAATGGAACAGGGGAAAGATGATATGAGTGGATGTTTAAGATCACACTGGTGGATGAGTGGGTGTTTAAGATCACACTGTTGGATGAATGAGTGACTTGTTGGTTAATGGTTGCTTTTCACATGATGATTCAAAATGAGGGGGGAAGGCCTCCTTATATAGTATATTTACAGGGTGTCCAGCTTGTGGTTCTATCCCTAAGTGTAAATGAATATGCAAACAAATATAGCCAACTTGTGGTTCCCACTTTTGTGGGGACCAGTCCCTGCTAGAAAGTAGGGCCAACTTGTGGTTTGTAATATGCAAATGAATTCATTTATAATATGCCTAAAGAAGTGCACTTTCATTGTTATAACCCTGTGACAGGTGATATCTGTGTATCTTCCTAGTTTATAACTATTTGAATCCTTATAACTTTTGATTGAGTGATGCTAGCCTATTAGTTCCAGTGAGTGACTATAGGTTAAATGAGGTCTAGAATTTAAATATGCAATAATATCTCTAAGATTATTGCTCCTTCTCAACGTGTGATCATGACTTTATGTAATTGTGATACTTGAAACCATTTGGCACACCACACCGGTGAGTATAGTATTTCCGTAAGCTATCCCAGTAAAATAAGAAGAAGAGGTCTCTGTAAGTACATGAAGTGATGAAAGAAGAATGATAGAGAATGATAATAAATTAATAACTTACCTAGCTCAGTAAAATAAGAAGAAAAGGTCTCTACTGAGCTGGGCAGGGAGAGGGGGGCGCCAGGGCACCATTTTTTTAATTCAATAATATTTTATATATCTCAATAGCAAGAAAATAAAAATAAAAAACTTCTATGTACGTGGGTAGTTTAAAAAAAAGAAGAATGAGAGGGATTTATTGTAATTTGTTGTCTTTGAGATTTATCTTTTCATAGATTTGAAATTAAAAATCTGGCCCATTTTGGACCATGTTGTCAACAACAGGACAACCTTGCAACAAAAATAAATAAATATATATATATAAATAATAAAATAATAATAAAATCTTCTCAAAATCATTTTTTTCTTTGTTCACAAAACACACTCACTCAAGAATCAGAACTCTCATACCTACTCAAAGAAGCATAGAAACTCAAGTTAAAATCTTAAATCTTTTTCCCTTCAGTTACAACATAACACTGGCAACCTCACAAGAAACTCATTCTTACCCAAAAATGCATAGAAATGGTTAAAAGACAAAAGGAATCATTCTCACTCCCTCTTGACAACACCTACACAATTCACCATTGGAAAGGAAACATCTGACAGCATCTCAGTCTGCCAGTCAGATTCTTGGCTTTCTCAGGGTCATTCATTGTGCAAGGAGAGCCAAGGGACGCTCCTGGCCCTCCCCGCAAAAGCTTGGGTGAGAGGTGTGCGCCACCCCACTTTTTTTGGGAAAAGGTGCACACCCCTGGGGTGTGAACCTTTGGCACACACTTTGGTGTGCACAAGGGGGTGGCGCCGACAACCATATACTCAGATCTAGAATCCTAGTATGTTTACAGTTTGTTCTGTTCTATTGGACTGGATGGATTGGGACACCACCTGTGTACTCTGAGGCAAGTCAGAGCTTTGAGGGGAAATAGAGAACTACACTACTTGTAATGAAGATTGTAACTACAGGTGCTTATGAAGCTGCCCTTGGACTAAATCTTGAGTTGTGGTGGTGGGGTAGTGAATAGTTTAGTCTTGAAGGCATAGAAATATTTATTTTGGAGTTTTCTTGTTGGTTTTGGTAAAAGTGGGAGAAAGTATCCCCTGGATTTGAGGAGAGGCTTCACCAGGCAAAAAATCTGTTGATTTGTAGGCTGGTGAGATGCAATAGGAAAAAAGGTGCCTTTATCATCTTGCATGTCACCTGCCTACAAATCAGTGGATTTTTTGCCTGGTGCTTGTATATCTGAGATTCAAACTTGGCGGATTTTCTAATTATTTCACACATTTGTAGCATGTTCTTTTACGTTTGCATTGTCTCTATAGCTAGAATATTTGAATGGTACATTTATTTGGCCTGTAATTACCATACTTGGCTGTGGGAAACATGTCAGCTTGCTACTATAACAGAGAAAACCTGCCATAAGTACAAAATAACATAAAAATATAAAAAGAAACTTTACTACTAATTTATTCACTCAAAAGGAATAGAACAATGAGTAACAAAATTAGTAATAAAAATAAAGGGAAAAAAATTAAAAACTAATTACACAATAATAAATAGTAAATTATTATTTCAGAATCTGAATCTACATCAAAAATAACATGGGGTACCTCACTTATAGTACCCCTTAAAATTAACTCCTTCACATAGTAAAACTACATGAAAGATTAAGTGAGTACCTCACGACTACAAAGCTCAAAAAGTGAGGGCATATGCTTAACATATGCTAAAACCCCAATTCTGGCCGCAGAATTGAGGTGTTGTGTAAATTGAAGGAGTTAGTGTTTAAATTGCGCAGTAAGTTAAAAGCCCGCGTGCTACAGGAATTAAGCCCAAGTTTCAGGAAAAGTAAGCCCCCACGCAAGTGTTGCTAGGAATTCAATCCCCGCGCAGTAACTGGTAGAGAGCGCCTAAAAAGTCCTCCCAGTTACCACTCCACACGTGTTATACTAGGTATACACGTGTAAGAGAATTGCCTCCAGGCCAGAAAAATATGGAGAATAATTTAGGAAGAATAAAAACTCCATATTTCCCCTGGCAACACATGTAGCATGCCGTGGAAATAGAATTCTGTGGCACATTTCCAATGAAACAATCACACATCACTAGCTACTAAGGAAATAAAACAAGTAACAAGAATATTCTGTCTACAATATTTATAGAGAATATTCTTGTAACTTATACACATCAATTGGAGCCACTACAACACCGTGTGTCATCACCAAGTGGCCCATAAGTACAAGGAAAATAGGTATTGCC
>LUKR01000075.1:0-19820 GCA_019395275.1 Puccinia brachypodii | reverse complement strand
TTTCTCCCAAAAATATGAAGGCTTTGGAATGAATATAGTATGAGATCCAAATTGAATGATAAGAAATAAAAAAAAAAAAAAAAAAAAAAAAAAAAAAAAAAAAAAGACTGGGTAAGCTTTCGGAGGACGCTATTTTATAGTTGAGAATGACCCAACGAAAGCTTGCTTACATCGGTGCGGTGATATCAACGTAATATCGGCGGAGCTGATGCCTGCGACTAGCGCGAACTCAGCAGCAGTGCACGGGACTCCATTGACATCGCAATTTCTTCCGACGGACGCGATAACACTGAGAGAAGATTTTTGGCCATGTTGAGAGATGAAGGATAATAGTGAGCCCAGCTCAATGTGCGCGTGGAAATCAACGAAGTAGGTAACAATAAGATGCAAGAGAATGAAATACCCTCTGAGGTCTCCACCGTATGACCAACTCCCTCCTCCTCCAGAGGTCACTGTGCTGTGACCAGGAATCTGCATCGTAAATTTTTCCCCACATTTATTTATCACGTTGATAGTGTGCGAAGCCCAGGTAGTGGTAGCCCCAAGGACTACGAGAAGCATTGATGAACAGAGCATTTCTGTTGGGTTGATTTCTTGAGCTTTGGGATTGAAGTCAATAATGAAAGAATAAATAAGTAATTGTGGTGGTGGGTTAAGAGACAAAGTGGTTCTTCCCAAGCTTAATAAGAAGTATGAAATTGTCAGGAATCAGAATTGCCACCCGTGACTGGAGGGTTCAGCGGTCGGAGCAGAGAGTGCTTTGTCCACCTACTTCTACGATCAGGTCTTTCAGATTTCAATCAATTCGAACTTCTACCGTAAAAGTTACGATCAGAAAACCCTTGGGGTGGTCATTCCCTCTCAGCAAGAATTTTCAATGGCCAGAAAGCCAAACAACGCTAGCTGTTTGCCCGCCATCATGTCTTGAGAAAACTAACAGTTTATCAATGATATTATGGTCCAGGGATTCATGAGAGACATGTTGCATATGAAGTGACTGAAAATAATCCATAATTTGCAGCTCTACACCTCAGCGTTTACATCTCTCTGTCGCAACGTTGAGGAACTGAGAACTAGATGGCCGGTTTTATTTCCTGCGTGGATTGTTTGCATGTGGAAATTGTATTGCGTTTTAGGAACTATTGGAAGAGAATCGGACGCGCTTCTACCAGCTTGAAGCCAGCGACCTGGCCGTTGGTTACCCATTCAGGTAATGGGAAGGAAATGCTTGAGCTCGCTCTAGTTTTTAATCAGCCGCGTGATGGAGTTATGATGCAACTATGAAAGCAATGCGCCAGTATAGGCTCATGTATGATACCAAGTTACGCTGGGTGCAGCTGACAGGATATCCGGACGCTCTAGTATGTTTACATTCTTTTGATTTGCACAGCACTGAGTCACTACGTGTGCGGTGAGCATCAACAAGCTGCTGCTGGGAGGGGGGCCCTCGATCTGATTTATATGATATATCCCATCGCCAGTCCGAAGAAATTAAATATGTATATAGAAAAAAAATGAGGGAAGGGCTCTGGTGCTCCTCCACACGGGTTAAATATTTCTCTTCGCGTATATTTAAATGAATGGATAAAAATATGGAGAGGAGCTGCCTCTTTCATAGGAAAACCAGAGGCCGTCACTGAACATTATTAATCTCATCAGATTAAAACAAGCTCATCGTTGGTCTTTCATTATCAATAAGATTCCATTTCCAACCACGTCCTTGATTGAGAAGTCTTTTAAGTTATCCCAAGAGAACCATTTATTTTCCGCCCCATCAACCCCAGACACTTTGTCTTTTTAGTAAAGAGCAAGATTTGTCTTTCTACCATAAAAAAAAAAGGGTTGTAGAGGATAAAGATTTCTCAAGATGTTCAAGATAGTAGTGATGATTGGTTTACTTGTTAGTTATATGTCAGTCGGCGTGAATAGTTACACGCTTCATTTCAAGAACAATTGCAAGTTTCCAGTATGGGCAGCAGTTGGGAAAGCTCCGAATGGACAACCCGACCCGTCGGTATCCTATGGGAAGAAGCTCAATCCGAACGACGAGGGTCAGTTTGGGGTGAACGACCGGGAGATCGGAAGTGAGTACGACTACCGGTCCAGTTTTCCACCTTGGAAACCCCATCCCGCTATTCTAACCATAGCTGTCATCTTTCTTCTTTGTATTTTCAGTCCGCTCCTGGGGACGCACCGGATGCGATGCAAATGGCGCCAACTGTGCTACTGGAGGTTTGTTCCCTTTCTCTTCGTAGATTATCAGAAACACTCTCAAGAATTGTTTGCACCAACTCATCCATTGGCAAATAAATAAATAAAACTTGATCGATTCAGCCTGTCGAGGTGGGATTCGTTGTAACGATGGTGGGATTACTTCCAAGGTTTTACTTGGCGAATACGGATACCAATCCTTTGGCAATGTGATCTCCTGGGACCTATCTCGGGTCGATGGTTCCATCAACAGTTTCGTGCCTTTTGCTGATCATCTTGTTCATTGATCCCATCTCTTTTGTAAAGAAAAAGTGATCATGTTTTAACTTACCCAACACGATATTTACCTTTCGTAATCTAGTCGATACTTCTATAACTAACGATAGAAATGTGAAAACTTGCAGAAAAAATAACTGTCCAACCAATCAAGCTTTTGCCCAACCGAATGATTTCCAAGCCTTGACGACTAGCCCAGTAGGTACGACTTTCAGGATAACATTTTGTGCTTGATGGCAATGGAAAAATGGCTGTCCTACTTTTGCACCCCACTTATCCTTTCTTCTATTGTTGTATGAGAATTCCAAGAAAGAGTGATAATTTATTGGAACATCAATCTTTAACATCATCTGTCTGGATACTTAAACAGTTGGCTGCAATGTATCCCAAGTTCAGATTGATGTAGAGACCTTGCAGTCGTGCTGGGACTTCAAAAGTGGACAGAGTGGCGTCGCCAATTTCAAACAGACCAGCACATCGGGCCTCGATCCAAGTGTTCGATGTTTAAAAAATGACCCTAATCGCAAGAGGGCTATGTGAATCGGAGCCGACATGGGTGACTAACAAGTGATACAAAGGGTAGTAGGGGTTACGATGATAAGTGGACAATGGAAGTCGCGCTCCTAAGTATGATGACCCAACTGCAGAATTCTTTGGTCTCAATTAACTATCAGCGTTGAGCTTTCTGCGTACTGTGGCATCTTCAAACTCGATGAGCATGGAGAACATGCTGGTATGTAACAAAATTCGAGCTTCATCCTAGCGTTGTGATTCTTTTTTGTTGGAATTCAAGCGGCAAACAAAGAGCAATAGTCTGAATACACTACGTGTGTTTTGCTGTGTATCAACAATCAACCAATATTTTCTTTCTTGAGTACAATGGATGTACATACAACATGAAGAAATAAGTAGATAAAACAAAAAAATGAATAAATAGATGGACATAAACAGCTGAGCTTAAAAAGGTTGAATGTAGAGTGAAAGAAAGTTTATGAAGAAAAAAAAAATCTGGCGTGAGAGAGAGGATTTATTTTGAAAAGGATAACAATAAATTTGATCGGGCCTTTTTTTCGGGGAGACTAAGATAGAGAAAAATACTACTTGTTTATAGTTGAGAACAGGTCACCTACTTTTTCGTGTTTGATTGTAGTTTTAATAAGTTTAGCATTTGAGATGAGTCGAGTGCGAGAAAATGGCAAAGGTTTAGGCTTGCTCGATGTGACGGTCACTTTGTTTGCGAATATGCATTATCTGTGAGAGTCAAGTGACCCATGCTAATTGCACCAGGATTATTAAGCAATCAAAGGAGCATGCTCGGAGTCGGTAAGACGAATTCTACCTCCTCTCAACGAAGAGTAAAATGCCTAAGAGAGGAAAAGGTCAGAAAATTGGGGCGAAGGCAATGACTTGAAAATAATTTTTTTCGCTTACCTTGATGATAGCTAGGAGGGTAGCTAGGAAAGTGGCAAAGGCTACCCAGTGGATACTTTCAGGCTCAGTCTGCCGAGTATACACACCCGCAAGTTGAATGGCTATCACGATCGCGCCGGCTACATCTCCCTGGTCACTGTGTAAGGTGTAACCTATCCCAGTCCTGTACGTATACCATCCAAACATGAATTATTAGCCGCTGGATTTAGTTTTCGAAAGCAGAACGAAAAAAAAAAAAAAAACTGACGAGGCTAATAAGAAGAGAGCGATAATGACGAGGGCTTGGGTGATTGGGCCGGCCTTATGGTCCGCTTTATCGACACCAAAAGCAGCGAATGCGCTCAGAAAGAGTAGGAAGACTAAGTATGCATGTAATAAACTGAACGGTAAATGGACCAATAATAGTTCCGTCTTCGATCGGAGACTCGAGGCTATTAAGTCATAGTACACATGCGAAACTACTGAGGCTACGATCAGTGAGAATATAAATGCTAGGATATAATGGTGGCCCGCGGATAACTGAAAACGATTCCCGGACGTATGTATACATTTTATTAGTGTCTTGACCAAGAAGTAGGAGGTCTTCTTGTTTGTTCATCGGTTCTAACCAGATTGATCTTAGAATGAAAGTGATGTATTTACGTGAATCCAAATCGATTGTAAGACGCCAATCGCCGCGAATCGCCATCCAATCACATCGATCGAAGCTTTAGTTCCAGCTTCGAGAAATTGGAAAACCACAAAGCCGAGGAATAAGAACTATGAACGTGTGATGTAAACTAATCAGCATAATATAGACAGGAGTCGTGCGAGTCAGAAAAACAAATCCATCGATACTTACATGGATCACCGTCCAAATCCAAAACGTTTCTGGAGCTGGGGTGATATATCTACATACATACCAATGATAACGTTTCAGTCTGCATACATACACACAACAAGTGGAGGACTTCTTGTAGGATCTGGAAGGCTTTCCGGGCCATGATTTGGGCCCCCAAATTCTGGATTTATGGCGGACAAACAGACCACAGCGGGTTTTGGAAAATCTCCGTCGAAAACTGGATCTAGAAGGCTTTCCATATAGAGCCCCTCCGGGGAGTACTCCTATAAGACCATGGGATGATAACTTACGTTTCCTTTTGAGAATAGTAACCGGTGGATGGTCCACCCAGGGAACTGTACACGTTCGAACCAAAGAAAAAGATGAAAACGATCACGTTGAGGATCTGTTCAATGTACGAAATCAAATATCGATGTGATATCAGTTGGCCGAATTAAGCATGTATTTCAAGCCCATGAACAGAACTCATTTCGCGGATGATTGAATCGTTTTGTTTTGCAGGGAAATACGAACCTTAATAGCCAGTGCATGGTTGCTGTCTGAGTTCTACGATAAGTGTGTGTACGTAGATAATCGAAGTCAGCATTATTGTTGCGGAGAGATAGATCTGGGGATAAGAAATGACGGCAAGAAGTACGTAGAAGGGACGAACCAAAGCCATTGTCGGAAGTGTGATGTTGGATGACTCTCCGAAGTCAGGAAAGGGCGGCCTGCAGGGGATGAGTCTATAGAGGATGTGGTCACGAAGAAGTTGCCCTGGCTGGTGGGCTGTCGGCGGCAGTTCTTCCCCTTCACAGCACCCCACCACTTCGCCGCAGAGCACGAGTTCCACAATATTACGTCATACACAAGATCTCACTAGCACTTGACAAATATTATCCTACTGGTCATCACACTTTCAATGTGGGCCAGCTTCCCCTCTCAAAAGCCAGAGCATTCACACGGCACACCAGACAGTTCTATTTATGTAGCCCCTTTGATGGGACCAATATGAGTTTACACAAGAAAATTAAGTCTGATCAAGACTCTAGAATATCCTATTGGGTCAGTCATCAAACTTCTGGAATTCAACTATTTCCAAAAGTATTGGTTGAGCAAGATTTCACTATTTGTCAGTGCTCTCTTGTGGCGTGCCATGGAATTTAGTCATGAGATAGACAAAGATGACCGGCCACCCCGCCGCGCCCAAAAAGCTTGATCACCTGTGGTCGCCCGTGTGACAAGGTTCCAGACGGGTAGGAGACCTGTCATTGGGAATTGAACCCAAGTTACCAGGAGTTTGAGATAGGTGCGGGCGCAAGCCCAAGCCCATCAAAACCTGGTGTCCTAACCACTAGACGATGACAGGTTGGTGCAAACGTCGAAAATTTTACATCCAAACTTTGGAGCCCTCAGCAGTGAGCTATGATGTATTCACTTTTGAAAAAAACAACTTATGGATTGATGAAGAGAAATAAATAAATACATTTTTACAAATATTGGGTGTAGTACGGCTCTGGGGAAAAGAAGGCCAAGAGAATTTTCTTGTAGAAAAAAAGAAAGTCCATCCATCAAACAACATATTTATTTATTTATTTATTTTTTAAAAAAAAAACTTTGCTTTGTTCAAATAGGTCAGATTAAACTCGACATACCTATTAGTAGATAGAATCAGTTATTATCTATTTGACTACAATCCCTTTGACGCGAAGCCAGCCGAGTTTTGTTGTTATCAAAGGAGTGAAATTCCCTTCACTATACTGCCCCGGTGCAATTGTCACGTCCCCCATCGAGCGGTAAAAGAATTAGACCGTGTCTGACTGGTCTAAACTTGGTCGATTAGCTCCGATGGGACGCGTGTGCATGGCAGTCTTAACGTACTGATTATCAGACCTCGGCGCAAGTCGGACTCGGATGGCATCTGGGTACCGATCAGAGCTTGCTAAGGTAAACTTCTGTGACGCGAAGCAAGCCATGTATCGTGAGTTCCTCATCCAGGCTGGTATATATACTCAAGCGCAGTCCCCCTAGGTCTACAATACTACTCGAGGGTATTTGGCGAGTCCCGACTCAGCCGAGTACTAAAACTGGTCAACCAAACCGGATGGCCCAGGTTCACTTGGCTCTAAACTGCTACCCTTCATGTTCAGCTTCGATGCAACGCGTATCTATAGCAGTCTTCATGTACTACGACTGATCATCAGGAACAGGCGGGGCTCAAATTCTTTCATCTTGTTTATCAAGTAGACATCTTCATCGTGCTTGGTCAGCTTTTCCGCGGCTGTTGTTTTCTTATTCTTAGCAGTCCGATATTATCTTTATCCCAAAATCAAAAAAATCCAATTATTTAGAACCATCGGTCTTTTTTCTGCAATAAACCCGTCGAAAGACTAAAATCAAAATGATGTTGTCACTACGAATGTTAATTATAGTTGAGCTTTCTGATCCCTTTTTTTCCTTTCCTTGGGAATTTGATTTTCTTGACAAATCATAGATTGAAATTTGATGCAATCTTCAAAAGGTTTGAAAACTGACGATGTGTGTGCATGGACATGCATTTTACAAATATTTCAAAAATGAATAAATATGTAGGCTTTAGCGGTGATTGTTGTACCCAGTTCATCAACGCCTGTCTGGACCGACGCGAGTCCTGCAACGGCAGGGGGCGAAGAAGCAGCAGTAGGATCATCGGCCCTTGCGCAAGGAATTTCGAGATCTCAGGGTATGAGAAGCCGTCAAGGCAACCAAGCAAAGCTTGATGACGAAGGACTTACAGCAATCAAAGCACCTCTCAAGTCGAAGAATAAAGTGGCACTCGAGAGAACCGAGCTTGCATCAAGCCAACTAGTAGCGTCTAGTAGTCCTGGTCATTCCCCTCAAATGAGGGGAATTGAGGTCGAAGTTGAACTCACAGGTATCGAATTACTTCAACACTATGCTCCACCAGTCATCGGCAATTTGGCGACGCTCATTGCCATTCATCAATACTGCCCCGCCCTTTTTGGCTCGTCAAGAGATGACTTGTCTGTCTTCACCTCGCCTGGCTTCTTGTTATCTATTATGCCTGGTATCGTTTGGTCTCTTGTAAATCGGTTCCGTTACCGGTATTAATGCAGTCCTTTACCATGGGGTCTTAAAACTCCTGAGATCCCATGTTCTGTGAACTGTTTCTTTTTCGTTTTTGGTTCACCTTTTCAAAGTTCTGCTTGAAGGAAGAAGATTCCTTGAATGTTGCAGTGTCTATTTTGACAAACTGAATTAATCAATAAAACAACAACCTTTTTTTTTTTTTTTGAATGGTCTGAAGAACTTCTTCCATAGCCTCTTCATTTTCCATCCCCCGAAAAAAGGAAAAGAAAAATAGAAATTAAAGATATAAAAAACAACAACACATCTCTTTATGTTCTTTTTTCCTGGATTGTTATCCTTCCCCCCAAATTTATTGAATTCCCTTGGTGGGGGAGTTGAATCAAAGCTACCAGATTATCTTTTGGAATCAAGATCACTAGAGATTGACTGTATTATCAAGAAAGCAGTTGCTATTTAAAGCTTAGTGTGAGAAGATTGTGAATATTCTATTTACCTAAGATCAGTATGAAGATACTCTGATTGATTGACAAAAAAAAAGAGAAAGGCAGCTACATTGAGAGATTGAGGTGTGAAGCAAAGAAACACAAACAGGTGATTCCAAAGTTTTAATAAACAGTTCTATTTCTAGGTGTATTGGGCTGGCAACAAATCACCAATACAGTATGTATAGTAATTTTATTGCTGGTATCAGTCTTCCATTACAAGACATCAAAATTATTTTGAATGGATCGGGCAAGGCAATCCTCAATCCAATACAGATAAATGGGTATTTGTTGGATTGGATTGTTGACCCCATGCAATGAAAAAAAATTGTAGTTATTGGAGTGTGTACCTGTGTGCACTCAAAAATGTAGTGCACAAAGTTTTTTGGAATGTTTTGGGTGTGTCACGCATAATGTAGCACAAACATCAAGCATGGCACTCCAAAAACTTGGGCAGAAAATGTAGTGAAACCATGGTAGCCCCCCCCCCCAGGAGGTAAAGATACGAGACAAAGGAAAAGATCACCTGTCAAATAAGTGGTTGCATTCTAGTTTAATTTTTTTACTGAGAATTGTCTTCATACAAAGAAAATGAAAAAAAAACAGGGGAAGGAAAACTAGTGTGTGGCACCAAAAAAAACAACAACAATAACAAGTGAATGAAGAGAGATCCACCAAATGAGCTCGAGGAGTAAAAGAGAGAAAGACATGAGAAAGGAAGGAAAGAAAGGAAAAGCAAGATTTAATCCCATTCATCATCACTTTCAGCCCCTTCATCATCACTATCCTCTCCCATAGTACCTTTTCGTTTATTAAGAGCAGCGGCCAACGAAGCTGCCAAGTTCCCACCACCAGTTGCTGTTGATGCTCCATTAGAGTCATCCTCGGTAGCAGATGTTGCAGATTGAGAAAGTGGTGCTGATGATGATGATGCTCCATGGGGTGTCTGCATATGATATACGGAGAAGAAAAATGTGAGCTGAGAGATTTGACTTAAGGGTGATGTGTATAGAAAACTTGGATTATACCTTCTTGAGTGCATGGATACCTTTGCCTTGTATACTTGACAGCAAGTCAGCTCTACCCCCGTTCGAAACCGGGGATATGGTGGACGATGGTGCTAGTGGAGGTGGTGGTGCATTATTGGGTGGGGGCGGTGGAGCATTGCTGGGTGGGGGCGGTGGAGCATTGCTGGGTGGGGGCGGTGGAGCATTGCTAGGTGGGGGTGGTGGAGGTGGCGGTGGTGCATTGCTAGGTGGGGGTGGTGGTGGTGGTGGCGGCGGTGGTGGCGGAACCGTAGTTGGCGGCGGCGGCGCGGGTGGAGGAGGAGGAGCCGATTGGACAGGTGCAGGCGGAGGAGGAGCGGTAGGAGGGGCAGGCGGGTGACTGACACGTGCGGATGGAGCAGGGGTGGAAGGCATAGCTGGAGGAGGTCGAGAGGGGGCGCCCGCCGCGGTGGGTGCAACTCTTGAGGGAGCGGGAGGAGTGGCTGGGTTATGATTCTCATTCGGCGTCCCTGTTCGACGTGTTGGGGCAGGTGGGGCAGGTGGCTTGACTCTTTTGGAAGTGACCGGATTCGCAGGTGGCGGTGGAACTCGAGTCGGTGGGGAGGCCGATGTATTGGTATGTGAGCTTAGGACCTGATCAATACCCCCTGCTTGGTTGACGTAGTCTTTGATAAACGATTCACTGTTCGTAATCTCGTCCTGAAAGTAAAGTTATCTTTTAGCGTCAGCTTTGATTGTACAACTGATGTTGGCTGCAAGATGATGCTACAGACTTGGCTAAATCCCATATTTGTCAGATTGGTCAATAGTTGCGCCCATGAAGGATCCACGTTTTCTGCTGTGAAACCAGCATTGGAATCGTATCCCATGTGGGCTATCCGCTAAGGAAATTGAAAACAACATCAGTATGTGATACGCTCTAATTGTTATGATAGATGAAAGTGCATACTTTAAAGTCAGTGGGCGCACTGATCATGCTTTTGTCGATTGCACCCTTTTTCTTTCCACTGGGCGCAAGTACAGGACTGGGGGCTGTTGTTGTAGCTACCAGTGGGGCTGTTGGTGGAGCTGGTGGTGCTTGGGAAGTCTTCACTTTGGTCGAGCTTTTGCCTAGATGTTAACAAATGAGTTGGTTGAGCAAAAGTTGACAGTGATTGTTTCTTGAAGGGAACTGGGCTTACTGATATGTTTGGATCGATTGATGACTTTCTTGTGTATCGCTGCAGCTTCATCCTCATTGACAAAGACCAACGCGATCATACAGTCCTGTTTAGAGAACACATCAGTCGGACAAACTAATTGGGGAACGAAAAGGATAACGTATGCCTTACATCACCCTGGAAAGTGTGCCAAAAGGTGCGTTCTTGGTGATACCCGAAATGACCATGACCAGGTTTGCCTGGGCCATCTTCGTACACTTCGTGTTCCCATATCGTCCCCCGTGTTCCAGAGATATCGATGAGTTTGAGCCAGAAGCTTCCAGCAATGCCTGAGGTGGGGCGTCCAAAGACCAGCGCGCCAGAGAGACCCGTATAAGACCATCTACAAAGGGACGAGAAGATGCTGATTTAGTTCCGAATAGAAACTTGGATTGAGGTATTCTCTTGTTGATTCTTGATGACTGAGATTGATTGTGACTACACTTGTTGGGGTCCGGGTAAGCATAGTATATCCGACACAGTCCGGCGGCAAGAATCTTGTTGTGCTCGGAGGGGAGGACGTGTTTGATGATCGCCTTCTCGGGAGAAGTGAAGCTTGAGGACGAGGGCATGGCCAACTGGGTGGATAGTGGAGGTGGTCGTTTCCGGTGGGAGTGGCACAGCAAAGCAGGAGAGGGGGACGGGCACAGGGTTCACTCACCGTTCACAGCATCGCCGCAGCCGACCGATTCATAGCGGATGGCGATGGAGTACATTCACTTATTTGAAAATCACAACCATATTTAAACAGTCACCCTGACCCCAATTGTCTGTCTGCTGTAGTAGCTCCAATTTATTACATATAAAATTGGATTGCACAGTAACTGTACATGAAGATTGGTTGAGATCCCCTTTCAGTGAGATTTGAGTCACAATTAAAACCTTCCTTGGAGAAAGGAAGTACCAATACCAATATATTTATTGGTAAAGTATTGAAAACCCAATAACAACAAATAATCTGGAGCAATCATTTGCTCTAATATTGAGTTTGTTACAGTAGGGCCCAAGTACATGATTCCAAACCCATAATACATAGTTCATTATGCATTATATAAGTAGTTTATGCATGTAGTTAGGAGATCTCAAACCCTAACCCACCTTTGTATTTTTGCCTATAGTTTGTGCATCCCAAAAAACAATCAGTTGAGTAATGATGAATTATTGATAAGAGGCCACCATGAATTGGCACCCAGTGACTACATAAACTTACTACAGGTATTAAACCCCTTAAATCTGTTGTATAGTATGTTTGACGGGAAGCATTTATGCCATTTTCAGTTCATAATCCTGCAGGTCGCAAGATCATGGCTTTGAGTTGAGGGGCATCAAGACCAACAGAGACCACTCTTAAGGACAGTCATCAGGAGCCAATACCTCAGGAGTGGCCCTGCGGCAGATGTGGGAGTAGGACTGAAGCGTGTTTAAGGTCACCCTTTAAGTACTCAAGCCATGATAATTTTTGCCGACCACATGTGTTCATTTTATGCCCCACATACCTCCAGTGCTCTTGTTGCAAGCAGTTGGAAAAGGCATTAACATCACCCCACACTCTTTCTCAAAACGCTTAACTCTGTAAGAAAAACGTCCTGCTCCCTTTCCATGCTCCACAAAAGTTTATCTGTTATGCTACTGGAATGATCATAACAGCAGCCTTGCCCGGATAAAGGAAATTGACAACTGCTGTAAAACGGGTTGGTCTCCAACACTGCATCAACTATTGGGTCTTGCCAATCCTGGGCCTATAACAGATTGTGATACAATCTGCTACTGTTGTATCACATTATCCATTGCTTTGCTTACTAATGCCACAGTGAACTACAAAACCCTTTGCAAACACCCCAAGGATTTTATTGCACGCTTAGGGGTAAAATGCAATGTTGAAACACCCTAAGGACTTTTGTATTTTTTAGGGGGGAATTTGATTCTTTTTTCTACCAAAAAAAGGTTTTGATGATGACTTCTTGCAGAGAGGCCGGTGATGTACATCAATGGCTAACTTGGCCCTGTACCAGTTACCCTACATTTACCAAATATTGAGGTAACTTGTTCAAACCTCACACAGACCTGGGAGATGAATGAAGTAAATTATTTTATTGTATCTTAACCTCTATAAATATATGTAAATGTAGTAGAAAATCAGCATAACTCAAAATTATATGTAGAATTTATTCAAAACATACACAAAGACAAGAGAAGCTCAATATTATACAGCTATTCAAGAGCCCACATTTGTAGTCTAACTTTGATTTTTATTTTTCTGGCCAGGCTTTTCAAGATGGGTGGTTTCAGAGTGTGGTCACTTACTGTAGCTGAACAGCAGTGATTAGCACTTTGATGAAAGAATAAAGGTGAGTTGTTGTGGTAAATTTCTGTAAGGAAATCCTCAATCAGTTAATCTTCAATCTGCAAGGCTTGCTGTTAGGTGCAGCCAAATCTACACAAGGTGTTAATAGGCAACTAGGGATAACTCACCTATTTTTGTGGTAATCTTAGAAGGATTAGGGGTTTAACAATAAGAAACACTTGAACAGAATTGTTGAAGGGAATCCAGAATTTTTAAGGGTGGAATATGGACTGTAAGTCAGACTAGTACTTTGTTGTATAGGCTGTCATAGGGTTAATGTATTCTGGGTTGTTCCCGGGGGTTGATGGCGGGAACTGGAGAAATAGGTAAACAAGAAGTTGTGGAGCCTTTCCTGGATGGTGGATTTATTTGTGCAAACAAATAATAAGTATTTAATTTTGGAAGAGGGGCCTGCAAGCAGGGGTTTTTTGGATTCCTCTATTCAGGTATCTTGCAGTGCAGAGGATTTAGGTACCTGTTAATCACTGGGGCCTGCAAGCAGGGTTTCTTTGTACCCAGGAGGGTTTTGTCTACACCTGAGGGGTTTACATATTTGAACTCTGTGTTTTGATTGAGAATTACCTCCTATATGTCTGGGGGTACTTGTGTCAGAGTGTGGTCACTTACTGTAACTGAACAGTAGTGAGTAGCACTTTGATTAGTGAATAAAGGTGAGTTTTTGTTGTAAATTCCTGAAAAGAAATCCTCAATCAGTTAATCTTCAGACTGAGAGGCTTGCTGTTAGGCGCATCCAGATCAACACTAGGTGTTAATAGGCAACTAGGGATAACTCACCTAGGTTTGTGGTAATCCCAGAGGGATTAAGGAGTTAAAAATTAGGGATAATTTAACAGAATTGTTGAGAGGAATCCAGAATTGTTAAGGGTGGAATATGGGCTGTAAGTCATACTAGTACAAGGTTGTATAGGTTTTCACAGGGTTGATATATTGTGGGGATTTAATCAAACAAATAATGGGGGATTAAATATTCAAGGGACAACCAAGAAGGTACCTGTGGGTGCTCACTGAGGTGGGTCAAAGAAGGACAGCTTGAGGGCAAAGATCAGTATCAGTGTAAGATCTGTTGTGACAGATCCGCTAAGATACACTAGTCTTTGGACTAGATGTGTATTAGTATTGGACTATTTATTTAACTAGTCCTTGGGATAATTCCTGGGCAGTGCTTTAAGCCAAAGGTAGCTGATCTTCCTGGGTGTGTCATAGGTTAATACAATTGTTATACTTTCAATAATAGTACATAAGTAATTAACCTTTGAATGGATTAGTAATAGTACTGAGTTTTAATACAATATTAATATTGTGTGTGCACTGGATGGAGGTAACAACAAGGGAATGTAGTGTAATGTAATTGACAGCTAAGTTAAATTAAAGGAGAGTTACAGATAAGGGGGCTTATCTGTTGGTTAAGGGGTAACTTGCAGTTACTTGGGACATGTCAGGTACTTTGACATGGGCTACGTGGCTGACACTTGGTCTACCATGATCAGAACTCTGCACCTTTGGGTAATCAGGTGGTTGGTGTGATGGTAGATCAGTTGCATCTGGATTTTGACCACTGGATCCATGGCCAATAGGGGGCTTTGATGGTGGCAAGGGTTGTGTAGCTTGTAGTGGCAGATGGTGGGTGTGCTCCTCTCCTAGGGTAGCCAAACACATGCCTTAAAATTAGGCTCAGGATCTGTGCCAGGCGCCCCAGATACCCTTACATGTTTGGCAGCCAGGGGATCTCACCTGAAACCTGCGCAAGATCTGGATCTGCCCATGGGTAGATTCAGATCTCAAAAAACTGAGATTCAGAGCCCGCAGTGGCCAAAAGGGCCCTAAGTACTTTCCCTTGTGCATATACAATATATAGTTGAGACCACAATGAACCACCTTAAACACCCAATCAGCTGATATATATGTGGTGAAGATTTCCAAGAAGGCTTGGTGATTCCCCTTTGTATTCCATACATCATGTATCAAGAAGTTATGTCTTCCCAGCGCAACCATTTGTGGGGCAGGTACAAGGGGTACAAGGTTTGGGGGTTTGTTTGATGGGCATTTGGTTGGCAGCTTGCTTATTGGAGGCCTGGTCTAAAACCACTGATTTTTGAGCAGAAATGTTGGGGAAGATAGTCAGAAACTTGAGCCAAGCTTGGGGTTAACATGATAAGGTGCTGTGAGTTGGTCAAGATTTGTGTGAAGAGGTGCAAAGAGCTTCAACCCTTTGGACAACTCAATCCTGAGGGGGTCACTGTGGGCTGTATCCACTTACAATTAAACATGTGTTTAATTTTATATTTAAAGCTTACAGTAAAAATTACAACATTGGCATGTTGGAGCTAATTCCCCAGAAGGTATGGTGAAGTAGAGCCTTTTAATCTGAAGTAAACATATATGTGTTATATACATGTGATAACCGCAGGTTACTGTGCACAAAAAAAGAAAGACATCAGACAGATGTGAGTTACATGGGATGAAATTAGGGCAAGACGCTATGTACAAGATTTTGAAGAAATTACAATAAAATTGCCAAAAACCAAAAACCGGACTAAGTAAGAGAAAAACACTACAAATCAGGCAATGAGAATATAATGAAATAAAAAAAATGAATAGTGTACCACTGATGATGGAATCTTTAGGAGGAAGAGTGAGGACTTTGATAATGAGGTGTGGAGGATTATTTTATGATGTCAGAATTCCAGTCTCTGTCCGCTCATATTTCTCTGCCCTTGTCTTCTCTATCACTCTGCTTTACAAAGTAGTTTAAAATATATCAATCTCACTCAACACTAGTTGTTTTATGCTCACTCTACTGCTTGGTAGTTTATTACTTCACTCTATTTCAAATAGTTTCATGTCACTCTGGCAGTTTACCAGTTTCAATTTCAATCCCTGTCACTCTACATTTAGTGTAGTTTCACTTACATGTCACTGTATATACTTCTAATCTCAAGTAGTATATGCTTTTATTGCATGTCCCACATGTTGGCCCTTTCCTGTTGTCTTTTTATTTAATTTGTTTATCAATAGTAATCAAACATCAAGTCTGAGCACATTCTCACCATCCCATCTTTGTCATTTGCTCCTTGTTCCTGAATTCACCACACCAGTCAGTATCCCCGTCCTCCGCCTCTCAAGATCTTGAGCTGAAACTCTAACAGGATCAACTAAATAATGATGAAAAGAAAAATAACAATAAAAACAAGTAAGGCCCCGTTTGGATTTGCGGTGTGATAGGATAAATGGTGTCATAAAAATCATGACAACCCATGTAAAAATCAAGTGTCATAAGCAGAAAAAATAATTGAATTTTTTATAGCACCAGTGTTTGGCACACCAGCATAAATACAACTGATTAACATTATCAAAATCACGTTTGGCTGCCACTGTCATAAAATTCCTTCCAAAACCCTTCAGAATTCCTCCAAATACAACTTCACTCCAAAAACGCCAACACCAACACCTTGTCCGACAAAGGAAGATGATACTCTTCATGGTTATTCTGATTGGCCTTTGACAGTGGTCTAAAACCATCAAATCACCTTACAATGATGGTCCTTTCACGGGTGATGCCTACGTCCAGCATATCTTGAACAGAAACCGACTATGTGCTCAATCCATGTTTTGATTATCAGTCAATGTTTTCAAGATTTGTTCAGATGAGCTCTTTTTGCTTGATGAAGAGCCAGTGTCCAAGCTTGTCAGTATGGATGAACAATTGGCTATATTCCTTTATATTGTTGGACAAAATGCGACAAACCGTCAAACTCAGGATCGATTTCAGCACAGTGGGGAGACAATCTCACGGGTCTTTCATCACATTATATATCTATTGCTCCAACTACAGAAAAAATACATCGTCTCGCCTCCAGTTAATGTAGCACATGAATTTCTGCCATCCTATCCCATCAGTAGCAGCAATCTTGTTATATATATTTTTTGCTAGATTGACTATCTATCTTCTATATATAAATATAATACACGCATATAAACGACATTTATGATTTTTTTATTGAGGCCCCGTTTGGACGCGCGGTGTGATAGGATAAATGGTGTCATAAAAATCATGACACCCCATGTGAAACTCAAGTGTCATAAGCAGAAATAATAATTGAAATTTTTTATAGCACCAGTGTTTGGCACACCAGCATAAATACAACTGATTAACATTATCACAATCACGTTTGGCCGGCACTGTCATAAAATTCCATCCAAAACCCTTCAGAATGCCTCCAAATACAACTTCACTCCAAAAACGCCAACACCAACACCTCGTCTGACGAAAGAAGATGATACTCTTCATGGTTATTCTGATCGGCCTTCAACAGTGGTCTAAAACCATCAAATCACCTTACAATGATGCTCCTTTCACGGGTGATGCCTATGTCCAGCACATCTTGAACAGAAACCGACTACGTGCTCAATCCATGTTCCGATTATCAGTCAATGTTTTCAAGATTTGTTCAGATGAGCTCTTTTTGCTTGATGAAGAGCCAGTGTCCAAGCTTGTCAGTATGGATGAACAATTGGCTATATTCCTTTATATTGTTGGACAAAATGCGACAAACCGTCAAACTCAGGATCGATTTCAGCACAGTGGGGAGACAATCTCACGGGTCTTTCATCACATTATATATCTATTGCTCCAACTACAGAAAAAATACATCGTCTCGCCTCCAGTTAATGTAGCACATGAATCAATATTGGACAATCCGAAATTCTCGCCGTTCTTCGATCGATGTATTGGTGCCATGGATGGGTGCCACGTCCCAGCATTCGTACCAGAACATATGGCCGGTCCCTATTGAAATCGAAAAGGAACACTGTCTCAAAACGTGCTTGGCGTGGTTGACTTTGATATGAGATTCACTTACATGATGGTTGGCTGGGAGGGATCTGCTCATGACTCGAGGGTCCTTGGATGTGCGATGTCGGAGGATTTCAAAATACCAAATGGATCTTTCTACCTTGGCGATGCTGGGTACTCCCTAGGGAAGGGGATGCTAGTCCCTTATCGTGGGGTTCGGTACCACTTGCGTGAAAATGCCCAAGCAGGGCAGAGGTATGTCTGCTGATTAACTTGGTCTTTGCGTTTGATTCCGATGGTGCTTGACTGACAAAAAATATACCCTTAGGCCAGCCAACAAGGAGGAGCTCTTCAATCTCAGGCATGCAATGCTTCGAAATGTAGTCGAGCGAACCTTTGGAACATGGAAGAAACGATTCCCGATCCTGGTACACCCATTAGAATATAGTTTGATGACTCAGGGTAACCTCGTTCTAGCCCTGGCAGTTCTACACAACCTGATTATCGAACACAATGGGCAATCTGAGTACTTCGACGACCCGGACTACATTGGGGGGACTCCTACAGAGGAAGAGATGCCGGTCGATGAAGAGGATGATGAAGGTGATGAAAACTCATTAAGCCGAGCTCAAGCACGAGCAGCATACAAGTTATGGAGAGACACTATGGCCCAGGAAATGTGGGACCAGTATTCAACCTACATTCAACGGAGGGACCATTCATAGCTCAATCTCAAACATCTTCAGCTCATCTAACATGTTGTTAGTCTGACTAATGTAGCTAGAGACCGTTGTTCAATTTGATTCCCTTCTAAATCACATCTAGGTTAACTGCATACAAAATTTGTTATTAGTTAATCAAATGTGTTATCAACTGTCGGGAACCATCTTGCTTGCAATCTGCCTATTGATCCAGGCCCAAGCATGATCATCATTCTTGATTGCTAGAAAGCATCGAGCCTTTGAATCACTTTCCAAAACGCTGAAACCAGCAACAAGCTTGTCCAACCCATGATCATCAGCAAACTTCTCCTGAAACTTCTCCAAAGCAAGGTGAATCGGCGAGCTCGCAGGTGATTCCGTCTGGGTGTTTGATGATATAAAAGCATCAACAAGCCGATCGATTGAGTTTTCAAACCGGTCACCCGATGTGATGCGGTGTTGGCGAGGTGGTCGGACACCAGGTCGTTGAGTGGGTGCACGAGTCGCTTCCAAGGTTTCGGGCAGGCTTCCAGAATCAGCGGTCTCGAGTGCAGCAGATTCCTCGTTGGTTTCTGTGCCCGACAATCGATGCATATCTCCTCGGGCAGTGTGACCTTCAAAGATGGTCTGAAAGTCGCTATACTCAGGGAATGGTGTGTTTTTGAATCGCTTCGCAGATGGGTGCGACTACAGAAAAGACCCCACACTGGGACATCAGCACTAGTTGAAAATGAGTTGAAGAAAGACTTACCACCAAGAATGAATTCCAAACATCCTCGGATGCTGTGACCATCGATTCGGCCTCATTCCAGCCAAAGCCGCTTGCACCTTTACAAGCAACAAAGGCATCGTATATCTTCTTGAATCCCTGAGTATACTTTGACTTGACCTTGGCTGAGGTGAATGGGTTTCCAGGGAACTCTTTTAAGAGTTCACTGGCCACCCATGGATGCACCTCGGGCTTGAATCCGCCTTCGCCTTGCTTGCCACTCTCGACCGCACGAACATACAACTCGAGGGCGCTTCGCTCCATGCCAGCGGTCCAGACAAGGTTCTTCGACTTCTCCTTTTCGGGGCTGTTGATTGTCTGGCTCGGAGAGTTATGAGTGTTCTGAATTGGAGGCTGAGTGTTTTCTTGTGATTGCTCTGTTTGGGGGGAGTTCTGGGTCCCGCTGGCCACAGTCGTTTGGCTTGATTCTTGGGTCGGGTTTACTGGTGTTGGAGGAGGGGCTGGAGCTGCAGCTACCGGAGTGGTTCTAGATTTTGGTGGTTGCTTTTTTGGACGTGGTTGAGTCGATTTTCCTCGGGCCATGATTTTTGATGGGTGGTGGTGTGGGGATGGATGATGTTAAAGTGGTTTGAAGCGACTTGATAAGGCCAATTGTGAACTTGACGAGACAGATATTTCACTGAAAATTTGGCCCAGGACCAGTATTTCTGATTTGG
>LUKR01000074.1:8224-31154 GCA_019395275.1 Puccinia brachypodii | reverse complement strand
AACAGCAGAGCGGCACTCCCTCAGAATGGCAGCCAATCCAATAGAAATTTCAAAATCCTTCATCTCAACTATCACATTTCTGCAACCATCATGCTGATTGTTGATAATTCTTCTCCCAGCATTCCCTTTCTTATGTTACAAGAACCATGGGTTAAATCACGCTCCCTCCTACCCCCCTCTCATCAGGACTGGCTCCTATTCACCCCCTATGAGCACAAAACAACAGCCTTCCACAATCAACACAGGTCCTGTATCTATATCATATCAGTAAATCTTTGGACACAAGCACTGTTAAACAGCTGAGTAACGGATGCAAGATTTTGATTGGCCTCAATGTCACAATTCTCCAGGGTGTCACGTTGCAACTGATTAATATATATAAAAACCCTACCTCCTTTCCTACCCTTGCCATCCTTTGCTCCTGGTTGGAGGAACAAAACTCCAGATCCATTCCCTTGTTCATCTGCATGGACACCAATCTCCACCATCTGCACTGGAATCCACCCAGATTTTTTTGCTCACATTCCAGTGCTTGGGACTTGATCAACACTACGGGAAGGCAAACCTTTTGGCTCACCTCTCCACCACAGATCCCAACATTTTATTCTTCTAAAGGAAAAGGCTATGTCCTTGATTTGACCTGGGCTAATTTTCTAGCTTCCAAACTCTTACTCTCAATGCCTGTCACTGACAATAACCATGGCTCTGATCACCAGGCTATTGAGCTGACCCTCTTGCTCAGGAAACCCCCGCCCCAAACCCAATTGATCCTCCCAGTCTGGAACTCTCTGGACAACAAGAAGACTCACCTAAGAGTTCAAGGCTTCCTAACTCAGATGATGACACACCCCTCAGGCTCAATTGATGAACAAGTTCAAGACCTCACCAATATACTCCGTCCGACTCAGAATTTGCTCAGCAGAACTGTCTGGGAAGATTCATCAAAATCCAAGACATGGTAGTGCCCCAAGACTCTTGATCCAATTGTTAAGTCCCACAACCGTGCCAGGAAGTGGTTTATCCTCTCTTTCTCCCCTGAAGCTGCCAAATGCTACCGCCAATGTAAAGGTTATTTCAGAAGTACCATTGGCATCCTGAAGAGAAACTCCTGGTGGAATTTCCTCAAAGGTTTTACAGAAGATTCCCTTTTTAAGGCCCTTTGGTTCACCAAGAAAGCAGGTTTGAATGGTGTGCTTCCACTCCATGACCTTCTAGGGCAGCTGAAAACTGACAAAACTGAACAAGCCAAGTTGCTTTTTCATGGCACTTCTGTCATTGAAGCTACTATTGACCTTTCTTATGTCCCTAGACACAACCCTTTCAGGATTGTCTGCTCGCCTGAACTCTGTGTTGCAGAAGTCAGGGCCGGCATTGATAAAATCAAGCCAAAGATGGCATCAGGGATCAATGGCATTGACAATGAGCTCCTAAAGTTCCTTGTGTCAGATATCTCACTTGCTCTCACCCCCATCCTCAAGGCGCAGTCCCTACCTGAGAGTGCTGTGAAACCTGCGCCAACTCAGTTTTCACAAGCTGACTGAGCAATTCCAATTCACCAGAATACTTAATTACAATATTCCCTCCCCCTTCTAGCTCAGTAGAGACTTACTATTACCCTTCTACTGAGCTAGGTGAGCTTCTTTCCTTTATTCATTTTCTTTTCTTCATTTCATTTGATTCCATTATTGTTGTATAGAGACTTACCATTACCCTTCTACTGAGCTAGTAAATACACATAAATATGTTGGTTCTAGAAGTTCTCTCCAGGATAAAAGATCATGCCCAATTGGAGCAATCCCCCGTTGCCAGTGAAGAGCTTATAAGAAGCTCTTACAAGTGCCTTCCCAGTGTGGTACACATTCACATGCAAAAATAAAAAAAAATCTACTTTACATACATGGCTCATCAAGATATCAAGATATTAACCTCAAGGACTGTACAATATGGGCAATTTCACCCTTACACACCGCTGGTGGCATCACTGGAACTCAAATGGACCAGAAGACATGGCTACAGGACACACCACAGGAGGTCCTTCTTTCCTTTCTTCTTTTCTCTGTCCTTACATTACATCACCTTCTTTTTTTACATACTTTTACATGTACATATCTAGTCCCCACCTTATGACATCAGCTGTCAAAAAGGTGGGGAAGTCATATGCATGCAGTCTTCAGTCTGACAGCTGCAGCCTTACATAACTGACAGGCTGCAGTCTGGATGACAGCTGCACTGCATGTCACTTCATGACAGCTGCAGGATGACATAATTGACAGCTGCACTGCCTATGAAATCATTTGTAGGAATACTTATTTGGCTCTGACATCATTGTACACACCACCCACAACTTGGCCAGGCGTCTCAATGTGTATAAGAAGAGGCTCTCCTCCCCCCTCATTTGTATTCCTCAGTTCATCACCCACCAGTTTGATACTCATAAAGTGAAGCACTCACAATTATCTCAACACCTTTGAATAAAACCCCAATATAAAGGTTCTCATCAACCCTTATATGAGATTATAACACCCTTAAGTTTAATATATAAACTTTATTACCTCATTCCTTGGTTGTAGCATCTGCTCCCACACTTCTTTATTCATACCAACCTGTTACTTGTTGATCAAGCAACTTCATCTTGAGCCTACCTACCCCTATCACTACATTAACTTACCAAGCTTACCTTGGTGGGTCTTGTTTCAGATAGTATAGAAGGGCAGAGTTTGCAACTCCACCATACCCTTCTCCCTTCACCAAAAGGCTTTTCATGAGCACTTTTGAGTCTTACACCATCTTATGTGAGAATTGGAAGCCCAAGTTATAATCCATGTTAGGAGTTGTTCATACAATGAGAGAAGATATGGACAAGTGTATAAAGATCCGTAGCAGAGAGAAGACAACTTCATACCTAAAGGCAGTACCGGCAGGGTGGAGGGTGACTCAGAGAGAACAGAGAAGAGTGTGGACAAGAGATAGAACAAGGAAGAAGGATAGGAGATAGTATGGACAAGAAGGTTGAAAAGATGATGTGATATACAAGGAATAGAAAGAGAGGAAATAAGCTGATGGCTTTGAGATCAGTCAGTTCTTCTCACTGAGAGGTATACAAAAGTAAAGAGGATTGCTAAGCGTTTTGGAAAGTGAGGAGAGTTTCTGTTGAGAAAATGGGATAAGTGAAATTGATGAGTCAGTGGTCTCTCCAGGAGAGGCTCTAGTCTTTTTATGTCTTCAGCATCTCACAGGTACTCATGTTGTGAGGGTCCGTGCCTGGTCTTTGCTGCTGGGGCTTTAAAGCCATCCCTTTGTCCTGCTGGGCAGTTACGGTATCGGGGGCTCAACTGGTCCGGACTGGTTCTTCTGTTTCTATTTGCATGATTGCAACAGGAACAGGTAGGATTAGTTTGGCTGAACTGGTTTGATCACAGTTATCAGTCTTGAGGTAGAGAGGACCTTTTTACTTACGAATAGATTGGAGAAGTGATTCAGGTGTGTGGTTCCCGGCTGGATTCTGATTCCAACATCTAAGTTTCCGCATCCTCATTACCCTCTCCAACTTGCCGGCTTTAAAAGTCTCTTTTTTCCTTTTTTTTTCTATTTTTTCTTTCTCTTAAAATCTCTAGCTAGTCAGTCAGTCTGATATACCGCGTACAGTTTCAATGTTTACTCATGATTCTAAACATTTCCTCTTCTCCCTTGGTTATTAGTCCGGTTCCCCCCTTAAGAGTCGTAGTGTGCAATGCCCAAGGCGAAATTACACAAAAAAAAAGTGCGCGGCGCAACCGAGCAGAAGTGTTTCCTCATCATTTACAGCACTTCTGCTCGGCCGTGTACTGGTCACCGAAACCCCCAACGCACTTGATACTGCAAACGAGCAAATGAAAGAAGTCATGGCCCCTGGCTCAGAGACGAAAGCAGGTCTGAGTCAACTGCCCTTCGAAATCAAACAATCTATTGTCTATTGGGCTTCTATAAAACCTACTCCCACCTATAACTATGCCCCTAAACCTGAAATCGCTCAACGTAACCCTCTGGTCGATTCATGTCGAATCGATCGTACGTTTTACGAGGTTTGTCGACCGCTTATTTGGGAGGTAAGTTCAATTCTCTTTCTGATTGAAAAAAGAAAACAAAAGAAGAAAAAAAACTGATCGATATTTTGATCTTGACATAGACCCTAGATCTGAAAGAATTCCATTTAAGCAAATTACGATCATTAAGGGCGACATTGGAATCGAGAGGACATGGGGAATGGGTGCGAAAGATATGGTGGCGAGTATCGGTGAATGAAATAGAGACCGTATGGCCAGAGTTTCGGGATGTATTGGGAGCGAACGACGAGTCAAGAAAGGCGCAGGATTGGGACGAGAGTCGACGGTCAACGGAGCTTCTAGCCATCCTTGAGAACTGTCCCTCAATAACTAGCTTGGATATCGATCTACGACCTACCGAACTAGACAAACAAACCGGAGAGTTCGTGATCGATGAAAAGCTTGAGGAACCTACCTCCAAGTTCTTCCAGCCTGTCTCCAAACTCACTCAACTCACCTCCATCGCACTCACTCTACCTCTGATCCACGGCTCCTCGTTCACCGAACAGTTCTTAGTCAGATTGATCAGAGATATGCCCGGTCTACAATCATTCAAATGCGGCCATATCGATGCTCTGACACCGGACTTAGAGCGGTTCGATTGGAAGCTCCCTTGTACATCTCCATTAGGACTACATCTATCAAAACTTGGTACTCTTAAAGAATTACATTTAGAGATGGCTGATTGTTTCGATTCCAGTTGGACTTTGATCGATTGGTTATCCGATTTAGAGAAATTAACGTTCAGAGAATGTATACGAAATTCCTTAAAAACTTTACAAAAATTTTGTCAAAATTTTTCAAAAACTTTAACTAGTTTAACATTATCTTATTCAGAATATTCGAAAGACGTTTACACTGAAATATTAAGACTTAATAATAATAATAAAAGAGAAGGACCGATGGCTGAAATTAAATCTGGGAAATTTAAACTTGATTTACCTCAATTAGCCAACTTATCAATCTCGACCGAATTACCGATTGACTTCTTAACCAATTTCGAAGATTGTAAAAATATCAAAACTTTATCGATTGAAATGACTGAACGATCAACCATCTCACCCAACGATATCCGAAAATTTCTAACGACTACAACTACTACAACTACTAGTACTACAACGATTTCATCTTGGCATAACCTTAAAAAATTTATTATAGTCGTTCAATCGGCGTTGGATCTCTCGCGTGGTCAAATAGAGGCCTTAGAAATACTATGTTTGAATAGAGGAGTAGCGCTTGAAATCGTTCATTATTACGATGAGGACGAGGGACAGGGAAATGATGTGCACGATGATTATGTTGATCAAAGGTTCGGCTATTCAATCGATGAGGAGCTCGAAGAATTACAACGGGAATGGATGGATGATGATGATGACGATGATGATGATGATTATTTTTGATGACTACTAAAAGAAAAAAACTCCGGTTTCCTATTTTATTTTATTGCTTGAAAATGAAAAGCAAGACTGTAACAGACCTTCAGAAAGAAAAGCCTCCCAAAGTTTTTTTTGTTTTTGTTTTTTTTGTTTTTGTTTTGGAGAGATTAATAAAACAGTAAGCTGTACGACTGATTGAAAGATTCAGGTGCTCAGCAGATGATGAATTAATGTAGATTAGATTGATTGGCTAGGATGTATGTATTTATGTAATCCACATTCTTGACCAACTTGGAGAATGAGTAAGGAAATAGAACATCTTTAATCATCCAAGTAGAGTAGAGTAGATCAAAACTTATTGAAAACTTGCCAAGAAGGTTAAAAGTAGCTATAAGTTACTTATTACATAACGAGAAATATCCTGATGGCTATCAACCCAACTGTCCTTATCAAATAGATGTTGAGAGTGGTTCACCCTCAAGCGGTCAGTTGGAGCTGAGTGCCAGCTGCCTTGCCTATTGTTCTACTTGTCCCACCCTGATCAACTGTCTTATTTGTCTAACTTCAGACAAGTACCTCCCACAGGGAGTGACTTTTACAAGACGTTAAATTCCCTTCCAAACACAGCCATTGAATTTGTTGGGAAGGAATTGTGTACAGCCTCATGATATGTCTTGCCCTCAGGATCTACAACCTTACCTACCCTAGAGCCAAAATCAAGCTCTGGTTCTTTCATTAGGTGTAGTAGCTCTCATCTCTTTGATCCCAACAGAACTGACTCCTTCAATAATCTTTTGAAAAATAACAAAAGATTGGAAAAAAAAAAATCTTGATTATAAGTATAAAACATCATTGTTGATTGATGAGGATCCTGTCAGATTTTCACTTGAACAAGCTGAGGACGGTTTCCAAGATGGGGACGGAGTTTTGAAAGAGGAGCTTGCTGGGGATTTGGTCTCACTGATTTGGGGCTTGTTGACTGGAGTGGTCATGTGAAAATAGGCTCTGACTCAATACTTAATTTCAAATCATGGAAGGGAACTGCTTAAAATCCAAGAGAGCCCGGACTTGTGACATGAATGAGAACTGTAGGTGACAGAGACTAGAGGACAAAGAAGTAAGACAGGTGGCCACTCAACCAGATAACAAAACTCCTGACAAGTCACTTGGCCAGACTAAACTAAGACAAGACCAATTGGTAATATGGATAAAACTAATGACTAGGCCGCTTGGACGGACTAAGCTATGATAAGGCCACTTGGCTATATGTATGAAACTGATAACTATGTAGGCCATTTGGTTGGACTATACTATGACTGAGCCACTTGGAGATAAAACTAGAGAAGGCTAATTAGCAGACAAGACAAGGATGGTAAGAAAGAAAATGTGAGTGGAGATGTTGAAATTCTAACAAATCCAATTTACAAGATATACTTGACTGGAAAAAAAAAATTCATGACACATGATGGCTCAGTCATACCACTAATTTTTGCATCATGATTGTAAATCAATCCTCAGGAACTCCAAAAATCAATTTTCCAATGGTTGGCAAATCCTTCAGGACCACCATAACCTACCACACAGATTTCAGCTGTCATCTCCAGCAGTTTATTGGCTTCAATGAATTAGGACCAGGTTCAGGAAGGCAAGGCCAATCAAAAACACTGCATCTTCACTTTTTTTGTTAAATGGGCTTGGTTTGTTTTGATTTTAATTTTAATTTTTTTGTGTTTTTGGGGGTTGAAAATCCCGCTGGTGTCTGCAAGGGTCAGACCTTTCTCATAAGCCTCTCTTACGGAGAGCACTCCACAAGGGGTCTCCTGGACCTTCTGTTTTGAGGGGCTTTATCAAGCTAGCTTATTTGTGGACACCAACCCTCAATTCTCAACTCCATTCCTTGTAACCTTTCAAAAACAACACTTTCATTACCCATTGATGTCTGTGACATGGTTTACCTTGCAGAATACTTTTCAAAACTTACTTTCCCAATCCTCATTAGCAATGAATCATTGAATTTACACAAGAAAAAGAAGAAGAAAAAACAACAACAAAGAAGATCAAGTAATGAGGGTTGTGGGGATTGCCCCCTTTTTTTCTTTTTTTCTTTTTCTTTTTCTTTTTTCTTTTTCCTCTCGAAGAAGAAAAAAGAATGGTATAAAGATTGGATAATGTAACTATGGCCCCGTTTTAGACGCCCCATGATATATTATAGTCTAGCGCTAAAATAGTGATATGCAAAGCTGAGATACAATCTTAGACTGAGTTACATCAGACCTTGCCAGACTATAATATATCAGGATGTGTCCAAACAAGGCCCGTAGTTTTTGTTAAAATTGTAAAAGAAGAAGGAGAAAGAGAGTGTATTGGTTCATAAATAATAGGGTGCACGACTAGCGTTGATACCGTACTCTGCTAAAGCTTGAGCGAGATCTTCTTGAGTGAGAACCGTACGAGTACGGTCCTAGAGAAGAAGAAAAAAGCAAGGAGAGATTGAATGAGTGACCGAAAGAAAAAGGATCAAGAAAGACGATAACACTAACCTTTCGAGCACCAGGATTATTAGGAGCGCCATTAACGAGTCCAGCCGAGTTAGAGTTAGGCGCTAAAGGACCTTGTCGACCACCAGGAGCTTGACCAGTCCTCGTTCGTGCATAACTAAACGCGTCTTGTGCTATGTCTGAGACAAACTTCTGGCATGCTAAAACTAATAACCTTTGTACTTTTAAATCCGTACATTCAAATCCTACCCTTTGTAAATAATAGGCCGCTACTTCATCTGGTATTACTGGCTTGTATTCTTCCATCTTTAATAAGAATTGTGCTAGTTCCCTATAATCAAAAGAAGAAAAACATTGGATTAGATCGGTGTGGGTTTCTTTGGCGCGTTTTGTTTTCATTTGTACAGAGTCTTTGGACGTACTGGTCCTTTTGATGCATCTCTTGATCTTTGGCAGACATTCCGTTCGACAAGGGAGTTTCGGTGTTAGTTGGAGTACCTTGTATGGGTACCGAGCCGTTAGGAAGGACAGAATTTGAGGAGGCAGGGAGAGATTGAGAAGAAGAGAAATTCATTCCATGATTATTTGGGAGGTTCGAGAATGAGTTTGGAGGTGCAGAGTGGGTTGCTGAGTTGTTCTGGTTGTAGGTGTTGGGATTACCAGACGAGGAAAGCGGTAAATTGAGCGATGAGTGAGATGCAGATGGTAATCCAGATTGAGTCGAGCCTGGTGGTCTATGGTTGTTGTTGATCCCAGCAGTGCTTGGGCCGGTGGTAGTCGCTTGAGTACCATTGTTGCTGTCATTAGGATCGGCGGCTTGCGCTTCGTTGCTGCTGTTGGTGTTTCCACTGCCGCTCAGAAGCGCTGGATCGATGGCTGCAGAGATAAATCCAGACATGTCTATGTGTCTCTTGTTCTTGCTTTCTTTCGTTTCTTGCTGCTTCGTTTTCTATTTTCCTTTTTCCGAGTCGAGTGGTTTTTCCTGTTGACCGTCTGGCAGTCCCCCAAATGGAGTATCCGCAGCAGCGCTCAGTCTGAGATTTTTTTATTTTTTGTTTCTCTCCAAGTCGTGCTATATTAATTCTGACAGGACCAGTAGTATATAACAAGGATACAACTCCTTATAACTTGAGTCCCATGTCATAGCTCTGCATACACATGGTACAAAATGAATCTCTACATCAACAGCCCAAAATTCAAATCATTGAATGTGACAAGGGGGAGGATGACCCAGGGGAGAAATGTTAGAGTACATAGTAGTATAGTTACAGATAGTTATAATTTCTCTATGGTGGACCTGGACCAAAACAGTTTGTGTTCCCAGATCCTAATCCTTGTGCAAGAATTGACATATGGTTTCACAACCTGCAACCACATACTGTTGCCCTTTGGGACAACACCAATTACTGACTGTACCAGATACAGCCGCACACGTGTGTCCCATACATTTCCCAAAAAAAAACAGGGGACCCAAGTTGCCACTGGGCTCACAGTCCCCCCGGGCCCAGGGCCCAGTGCAAAGCAGATCTGTGCTGAAACTCCAGCACTCCTCTCCATCTCAACAGCCACGGCGGGTGAGTGTGTGTGCTACACACACACCAGCCCTTTCAAATGGGGGCTGGCACCCAGTGAGTGTGGTCAAGTGCCAGCTCAAGCGGCCGGCCAGGTCAGACCAATGGGTTCTTCCCTCAGTTATGATTCACCCCCAGGGCCTGGGGGCAGCAGGATGGCCAGAGATGCTCCAAGTTGTTCCGGTTCAGATGGTGAACCCTAAGCCATAACACACTGGTTTTCCTTGCTGTCTACCCACAATCTTGGCAACAAGGAAGACCAGCCACCAAGAGTTTGGCTGGCACAACCATACAACAGTCACCCAAAGTGAGACAATCAGACAATGGAATATATCACCTTGTTGCCTGTTTGGGTTGACTCAAACAGCCAGATTGTCATGATGAGGATGGCTGTCTGCTTGGCCACTTGGGCATAGTGAATGGGCACCAGCCCCTCAATCATGCCATGTGGCAGGGGTGTGTTTGAGTTTGAGCACAGACCTGCTTTCCACTGGGCCCTGGGGCCGGAGGGAGACCAGTGGCAACTCAGGTCCCCTGGTGTTTTTTTTTGACAAGTATGGGACACAAGTGTGTGGCTGTATCTGGTACAGTCAGTGATTGCTGTTGTCCCAAAGGGCAACAGTATGTGCTTACAGTTTGTGAAACAACATGTTAATTGTTGCACAAGGATTAGGATCTGGGGACACAAATTGTGTTGATCCAGGTCCACTGGATTTCTCAGTGGTCTTACTTGATTCCAAACTTTATGCATAGTTAGTTAAAGTAGTTCCTGAACCATATTCATCATACATCTTAAAGTCAATTACTGTGGTGTAGTACATGTATTTAGTTTTCTCTCCTGCCACACGGGTACCGGCCTCTCTCTCTCTAACAAGTTTGGGACCAAACACCAGGGTGTGCAGCTGCTTACCATGTCACATGGTTCTTATCCAGGTAAGTTCTCATTAATCATGCAATCAAATTAACAAGTTTGGGTCAGACAACAGGGTGTGCAGCTGCTTACCACATCACACTGTTTTTATCTAGATCTGAGATCTTATAAGCAAATCTGAACCAAGCAGCTGGTACATATATAATATACTATGAGTGAGAGTGTCTTTGTAAGATGATCTTCAGACCTGATAATTTATTTCAAATGAGAGAAGTGAACTAAAGTTTGAAACAACCAGGAGACTGTGATATACAAGTGAAATCTAACATAGTAGCCAAGCTATGATAGAGGTTAAAAGACAAAAAAAAACGGGTACAGGGGACTGGAACTGGAACTGGAGTGGTTGTGAGATAGGTACATACAGGGATACTGGAATAGTTACAGGATACAGAAGACAGGTATGGGGATACTGTATTACTGGAATACTGGATACTGGTACAGGGACTACTGATATTTTCCCAAAAACATGATAATCTGACAATTGATGGCAGACCACATAGGAATGAGTTATCTGTACAAACATGCAGCTAAAAATAAGTCAACAAAAAAATGTGAATGATGTATTTAGGTAGTGATAAGAGTATGAGGAATCCTATACATGTGGATGTTTACAAGCCTTACAACTAAACATTTAATTTGATTTTGTTTTGCTCAAACAATTGAGATGATGATGAAAATTATTAGGTTTTTGACTTTTGAAAGTAAAAAAAAAGTATAATCTTTGTGCATACCATAATCTACACAACCAAAAATTAACATCTGATCTACCAGAAATACTTGATAGTATTATTTTTTACACTTTTCTCTTCTAGTGACCAAACCATAGAGAAAACCAAAACAAAAAAATATTAGCATTGCAAGAGAGAAGAGAGGGAGAGACCCCTCCGGAAAAGCTAGAAAAACGATACAGTTTGATGACATACTTGATAGATGGATAGGGATAGAATGATCAATTATCATTAATTTGCAAGTTAGCCAGTAAGGCCTCCATTCGAGTCTGGACATCATCGATCTTATACGGCTTGACACAAATCTATGAAGGACCCGATCGAGAGACATTAACATCAGTTTCCTGTTCTCTTCTTCCAGCACGTGTCATCATGAGGTATGTTGCACTTCTACATGAAGAGAAAAAAGAGTTTATATTTACGCTGTCGAATCCACTTGCTAGACATTGTTCAGTCTGTTCCTTTCTAGCATTACCCGTCTGCCAAATTCCGTCCACCCCACAGAAAGCCCACGTTAGTTTCATAAATCAAGTTATCATTCAAATCTTACTTTCCGACCGCTAAACCTATTCAAATAAAAAAGAAAACAAAACAAATTCTTACCACGGCAATCACCGGATACCGCCTCTTAATTTCTCCGGTCTTCTCAGCTGCTCTCAAGTGAGTGATAGCCTCCAGGCCATTCATAACTAATGGTCGATTCACCCGGAGAAAACAGAAGAGAAAAAAGTATTGGTTAAGTAGCTGCAGGAGACAAGGCAATGGGAAGGGTGTCTGCAAAGTGACAAACGCCGAAAAGAGGGGGGCTAGGGAAACTTACCGGGCATTTGAATGTCCATCAAAACAATATTGATCGACGGCAAGCCGGACGTCCCTGAAGCGTCGGCGTAGAGTCTGTTGAGAGCCTCTCTGCCGTCCATGGCGACGGATACCATGTAACCTTTGAGCGTGAGCTGACGCTTGATGACCTTGACGTTGATGGTGTTATCCTCCACCTATTAAAAATAATCTCCACAGCCATATTATTTTTCGCTGCGGGTCGATAAGATCACTATGGAAGAAGGATTCTAGACTGACCACCAAAACATGAGTCGGCTGCGAGCCTGTGTCGCTTCGTGTTAAACCCAGGAGCGAATCCGAAGTCTCGCTGTGTTGTAGCACCGATTTCTCTTCCTTCAGCTGTTGGTGAGTGATCTTCTCCGGAGACAGCAAATGTTGATCGGCGGTAGGATTAGGATGGATGTCTGGGCTGGGCAGTCGACTACTGATTCCTACCCCCGCTGCGATTGTTCCAACTGGCAAGAGGGCAGACGCGGGCTGCATCTCGACGACTTCCTCTTCATTGATAGCTCGGGTAAATCCCCGCTTACCACAATTGTTGTAACTAGCGCTGCGCGTAATGGATGATTTGACGCTTCGCTTGGTCGGAATCACGAACGAGAATACCGAGCCTTGACCTTTGGTCGACATCACCTCGATGAAGCCCCCATGATTCTCGATCAACCGATGGGAGACGTACAATCCCAAGCCACTGCCGCCATATTGGTCTTGAGTGGGGTTGGCTTGAACGAATCGAGAAAACAACTTGGAAAGTTCCTCCGGCGATAAGCCTCTTGCAGTGTCCTGGACACTCACTTTCGCATATACCAGGTCTTCTGGCGCTACTGCTTCGACCTCAGCTCTCAATGTGCCTATTCTTCGGACATTTGGACGAGGTTCAGGACATTTGGTAAATACGTCAACTCTGACTGTCACACTCCTTGGGCCATCACTATTCGATGTGTATCGCAAGGCGTTTGAAAGGAAGTTGATGATCACTTGGGCCAATCTGTTTGGATCTGCACAAATGAAATGTGTGACTTCTAAGCCCTCGCCGATCTGCAGCTTCAGATCAACGGATTTCTGCTGAGCTAATGAGCATCCCACCCACCAGAAAAAACCGTTCGAGGTTAGACTTTTTCCAGATCGACGGTTGAAAGATAACCACAAAGAACAGACTAACCCTCAATAAGATACATAGAAAGCACCTCGCGCACTCTACACACTAAATCAAAATCTGTCTTGATGGTTGATAGTAGGCCCATACTGAGTTTAGAGACCTATGTTCGAACAAGGATTAATAGTTTGAATAAGTTTTTGGAAGCACTCAAAGAAAAGGGTGGAAACGACCGAAAGGAGTACAATCTTACATTGATGATGTCATCAGCTATCCTTGACCTGTCAAATTTCCAAAAAAAAAAAAATGTGAAGAGGAACGTGGGGGTGAATCGCTTGTACTTTCCAAGCGCAATATAATTGATACGAAGATACGCACTGATGCGAAGCACATAGCTGGATGCTTTCGATCGCATCGATGTCTTCGCGTAGTTCGTGCCGCATTTGAACAAGGTCGGGTCCACTGATCTGATGGCTGTTCTCAACTAGCTCATGTAGAAGTTTCAAGGAGGAGTATAGAAGCTCAGCAGCTTGATGGATTCCATGTAACGGATTCCGAATTTCATGGGAAGTCTAACATTGCCGAGTTGATGATCGGACGGAACCAAACAACAGAAAATAAGGCTTGGATTAGTTTCATGTCAGGATAAAACGAAAGGAGTTCATGATTGATAAGTTAAGCCTCATACCATATCAATAAAGGCTTCTTGTTGGCGCTTGCTTTCTTCAGCATCTCGAGCACGAGCCTCAGCAGCCTCGAGTTGCTTTTGCTCTGATTCTTTACGTTCGGTCACGTCAGTGGTTGAGCCAAGATATCCCTCAAACCCATCGTCTTCTTTATAGTAAGGCGTCAGTTCATAATAGCACCAGGAACCGTCTCTCCATCTAAATTCTCCTTTGATTGGCTGTCGTCCTCGAAGCGATATCTCAAATGTTTCCTCGATCGCCGCTCTGTCGAGTGAATGTATGCAGCCCATCCACAGGCTCAATGGTTCACCTGATACCAGCTTACACTGTGAGCGAAACGCATTGTTGGCGAAAATGATTTGACCATTCGGACTTAATTGGAAAATTCCGACTGGACTGAGCATGGAGATAACTTCAAATGTATGATATAACTCCCGATACTTCTGTTCATTTTCCTTCAATAGTTGAGTGCGTGTGGCCACAGCCCCCTCGAGTCGTTTTCGCATCTTCGCGATCTGCAGATGGGTGTTAACTCGGGCGACCAGTTCTTTGGCCTCAAATGGTTTAACCAAATAGTCGTCTGCGCCCTCCGCAAGACCTTCTATTCGACTTTCTGACCCAGCTCGTGCCGAGAGCAAGATGACAGACATACCTGCTGTATCACTGTCCGCCTTCAGGCGCCGGAGAAGTTCAAACCCATCCATCCCAGGCATCATCACGTCTGAAACCAAAATATCAGGCCGATGGGTTTTGGCCCACTGGTAAGCCTGCTGCCCATCTACTGCTTCTATGACTTTATAGTAACGGCTCAAAACACTTTTCAAGAATGTACGCATGTCCGAATTATCATCAGCGATCAGAACCGTCGAGCCTTCGGTGGAAAGGACGCCCTCGCTCATAGAAGACAGAGGTAGGTCGGTAGAACTGCGCGAGGAGGATGAATCCGAGTTACCGGGTGATAGGTCGAGCAGTAAATTCCGACTGTTTTCCGTCTCACCCAAAATCCAACGCCTGGCATTAGAAGCGATCACTCGATCGTTGAATTGATCGATCTCACTCTCGGTTGAATGATCGAGTGAATCGGGGGGAAGATGAGCCACCCCAAGACGAAACGTGATCGTAAATTTAGATCCCCGGTCAACTTGGCTTTCCACATCCAGCATACCGCAGTGGAGTTTGATTATGTCTGGTTGAGATGCGTCTATTGTGAGCTTTCATCGTTGCTCAAGCTTCGCGTAAGTGACGGAGTAGTGCAGCAAACCTTGAACCAAAGCCAACCCGATCCCAGTACCCTCAGCGATATGCGAGTCTTCAGCTCGATGAAATCTATCACGCAATATTCCACATCTAGTGAGCATCTCACAACCCTCAACATTCAGAACAGTGGACCGACCTCTCAAAAATCTTCGGAAGCTCTTCCTGCTTGATTCCCTTTCCGGTATCAGAGCAAATCAAGTAACAATTGTTGGAGTCATATCGCACTTCTAACATAACTTTGCCGCCTTTGGGTGTGAATTCTATTGGAGGGAAGTTAAATCAATGAATCAATATACGTGCAAAGACTTCTCAGTCAATATCAAGAAAATTTCGTACTCATACTGTTCGAAAGAATGTTGAAGACGACTACAAGCAAATCAAAATCTCAACATTTTCTTGAAAGCATGCTTACAAACATAAACACACACGAGATGAGCATAGCTGACCTTTTTCGAAGAAATCCTGATCGACCCAGACGCGACGGCTGGTATCGGGACAGTCGACAACAAAATTGATTTCATTCTACATAGGAAGATCTAAGTAAGGTTCAGAGCCCTGATGCTAGAATTGGTCGCGAGAAGCTGGCAGACCTTGTGCATTGCACTCCTGAACAACGCGGACAGGTTGGCGGTCAGCTTGGACACGTCTGTACCCTTGAAACGAGCGACCATCTTCCCAGCTTCGAAGCGGGAGAGATCCAGTAGCTGATTGACCAGATTAATCAACCGCTGCGTGTTGCGCTGTTGCACCGTGATCAGTCAATACAGGCAAGTCAGTAGTTGGACGCGACATGTAAACATCTCAACGAAAAATCAACTGGAGGAAGTATGTGCAAAATTTTAAGGCTCAGTTGGCAGTCCAAACTGAGCGGTAGGAAAGCTGAATAGGATGTGGGCTGGGTTAGGATGACTAGAAACACAGAGCTATCAAAGTGCCAGAAACTTTTGCTTGATTGTAGCTCTACTTCAATGATAATCTAGAATTGGAAATTACCTCAACGACTTTCAATCGCTCTCGAGCAGCAGGGCTGATATCAGAAGATTCCAAAATCATCGATATTGGTCCAACGATCAAGGTCAGTGGCGTACGTAATTCGTCTGTGCAGATAGAATATAGAGCAATCACAGAAGTAAGATGAACAAATGCCACGATGAACAGTCAAATCAACACTGGGCTATCACATGCGCGGGTGGGAAAAGATGGGATGAAATTACTAACGAGATATGTTGGTAAAGAATGTAGTCTTTGCCCGATCCAATGCAGCCAAGTCTTCCAACCGTTGGGCCTAAGGGATATACCGACATGATGGTGTTAATAAGTCCGAAGTGTGCTATTTTGAGCAAGTGATGGATGTGTGCCGAACCTCCTCCTCATGGCTAATGACGGTCGACAATCCAGTCGAGAATTGCCGGGTCAACAAGTTCAGAAAAAGCGCATATGCTTCGGTCCAGTTCAACCTGGGAGATAGTCCGAAGACAATCACCCCTAGTGGGGCTGAATCTTCGCTAGTACTGACTGGCATGACTCTATTCAAATTCAACTCACATTAGCTTTGGGGTGCCGCCTCCACAACATGATTGGGGAGCGGTGCGTTCGATTGGAAAGATGACAGAGGATATGTTGGTCAGACTCACACCGCCGACCTCGTCTGATCAGGCCACCCTCGGGCTTCAAAGCCTCTTGCCCGGTCTCCCAAATGAGCTATGTAAATAGGTTTACGGAAAGTACAAGCTTCTCGCAGAGGCCAGACTACACTGTCGTCTTCCGTGAGTTCGGTGTGCGTTGTTCTCTGGGATCCGATGGAAGAGGGGGAGCTCGGCTGGTTATCGTTAGAGTGTCCCAAGGTCGACGAGCTATGAGCGCTACCACCAGATTGAGAGCTGGAACCAAGTATTTGTATATTGAACTGGATTTGCTCGGCAGCCGAAGAGTGTCCCTTAGGAACGCCAACCGCTCCTGCCAGTCTGAGCTGCAAATTGACCCAAGAGCCGCCTGAAGCCTCCGAAGCGCTTTCGTCAATAGACGTCGGGCCTCTCCGTGAGTGTTTCTTGCTTTCGCAAGAGTACATCTGCAATGTTTTATGTATCAGCCGCTCGGTTGGTAAGCCTTTCGATCACGTCGTGCTAGTTGATGGTCTAAGTTGAAGTAGCTTACGATTACAAAGGGTAAATCGTATGGGTTCTTGGCAAAGCTCTCCAAGCATCTTTCCTGATACGAAATCCGATTTCTTGACATGAGCGTTATCTGAACCAGATCACGTAAACTGCCCAAGCGGCGCTCTGCGATGACCCTCAGCGTGGTCCTGCACAGAAAGTGGAGAAAATTTCGAATGAGCTAAATAAGTAAATTATGGTAACGGTATGATTGGTTTTCACAACTTATACCCAACTCAAAAGATGGATTCAAGATTCCTTCAACCTGGCCAGTCGGTCCTCGGACTGGAATCCAACTGGTAGCATTAAACCATGGCAAGAAGTTCAACTCAATCAATCATCTGAACCTTGTGAAGAGCTGAAATCTTTTGGATAAGAGTGCAACCATCAAAGAGGAAGCGTAAACAATAATGTATGCACGAAACTCACCTGAAAGAATGATAAGATTCTTCCTTCCTGATACCATTCGGATTCTTCGGGTCTCGATCGAAGAACAACAGACTGTCATAGACCGTGTACACATCACCATGGAGAACGGAATTTGCGATGTCTCCCAAGTCGGCCCAGAGCCTAAAACGTTGTACGTTTCAAACAAGAATAGAAATCAGGAGATGTACCAGGTAGCGAGCGGCAATAGCTTGATTTTGGTACATGGATCGCGCCAACTGACTCAGCCCATCCATGTGCGCCGCTTTGGCCCAATAGGCTAGGATGTTTGAGACCACACGTTCGCACGTATGCATCTATTTCGCCACGTAAAGATCGGCAAACCAGGCAGTCAGCAAGTATACTCGACGAGGATCAAAGTGTTCCCCCAAGATGAATCTTGAGCAAAATCTGCCCTCTGGGGATAGGCTCAATCAACAAAGTATTCGTGAAAAGGGGGGAACAGGTATATAAAAAATGAAAAATGGCACAGCACCGCATAACGGGGGCCAGATTGGATTTACCATTGTATAACATCACGCAGTCATCGCCCCACAGCAAACTGGTAAGGAAGAAAAGGGTAGAAGAGATCAGATTCAGTGAAGCTACGCCTGAAAGATTAGGGGGACAAGGATTACAGACCTCATTCTATATGGTGATGCCAAGATGAGGGTAACCATTGATCTGAGGGTGGGACTCCAAGTATCTATTGGCCCTATCGGAGTGTTTTGCCAGTCTAGATCGAGTATCAGTTTTCCCGTAGCAGACGCCATCAATGATTGTCGAAACAAACTTTCTCCCGATTCGCGAGGATGGCAGGTGCTGAGAGACGAGCTCGATGAGAAGGATTGGGATCGACTAGACCGTGCAGATGAGATAGCAGATTTCGATCGGCCTTGAAACGGCCCCGAAATATCGCTCATGCGATCTTGATCAGCATATTCTTCTTCAATGGATGTCAGGTGATCTTTTGCGTCAGTATTCTGGTTGTTAAGAATGGAGCTCTGGCCAGCAAAAGATAAAAAGGAAGATGATCGTTTCGTAGCCATCATCTCATCAAACGGCCCACTCTCGGCCTGGCGAACAGAGGCAGGGAGCTGGCTGTCTGGGTCTGTGGCATTGTTTTGTGATAACGAGTAAGTCTCAAGGTTAGAATCTGATAACTCTTGGAACCATGGATCGTCTACGACCATTCTATCCAAGTGAGTAGGGCTTTGCTTTGGTTCGCTAGTAGAGGTCTGAGGTTTATCTCCCTGCTGTGACTCATGAGATAGTCCACTGCGACTGGGAACGCTCCCCCGACGAGAATGAGTAGATTGCGGAACGGACAAGTTTGGATTCGCAACTGTAAATCCGCGTGCGGCGTTTGGCCTGGTTGAGCGTCTGGTCGATTTTAGAAACAGGCGCTTGGCATTGTTTTCATCTAACCAGGTAACTTTGGGTGGCATTTGGTTCGAGTGAGCTTGACAGCTGAGATAGCCCTCCTGGCTCATCGTGTTTTGGTTGAGAGTGTTGGTGAGGGGAGTCCCGAAGTCCTGGCGACTTGCTGAAGGATGAAAGGAGCTGCATGTTGCTGAAGTTTTCATTCTTTTGGATGGAATGGCTTCTGGGGAGGACGAAAGTTTGGAAGTGTGTCTATCAGCAGTGCTATAATCAACGTTTGGATTCAATTGAGCATCCTGAGAGGCGTTGGGAGAGTTCGGGTGCTGAGCGGCGGCTTGCGCATTAGGAGAAGGACCAGCCGTTTCTCTGATAGGGCCGGGACGATTTGGCCGGGATGGATGTCGTACAAGGATAGCAGAGAATATGATGTTGTGATGGAGAGTGATTGTTTCATCTGAGATGACGCCTGATGGATCGCGGGCAGCATCATGATTTTCATTAAACACTTGGGCGGTCATGATGATCTCTGGTGCTGGGGTGGCGACTGGCGGCACTGATGGGGATTCATCATTTGAAGATGACGGTTGAGGGTCTTGATTTAGCCTCTTGCGACGATGGCTCGAGTATGCGCTAGTTATGCAGTAATGTGATGTCTTGAGTGTTGTCTTGAAGCTGGATGGAAGTTGTTCATTCTTGTTGAGGATCCCACGCAGCCAATCCAGCCATCTGGATAGGTCGTGATGATGTAGTAGCTTCATGATATCCCAACACCAGTCTTTGGAGGGATCGGATGTTTGTTTGCTGATCGGCTGTACCGTTCTCTCCAAGATCTGACGGGCAAGTTCTTCAGCAGCAGGATTGACGTAGATCGGTGAGAGGAGTTGGGATAGGTTATAATCCCTCCCGTAATCAGCCTCGTCGGGGGTGACAGGAGGATAGACGATCCGCTGGTTTGAGGTTGTGGGTGAGATGTTGAGAGTTCCGCCATCGTAAATCGGGAACTGGGCGTGTTCGTCTGGATCTTCAAAGAGGCCGACCTGACGACGCCTGCAGAGAGCTCTGTAGAGTGGGTGAGCGGGGATGATGAAGACAAGTTGGGTTGACTTGTGGAGATAGGATTCGAGGGCGGGTTGGAGATGGAAGGGGCGCTGAGAGGCTTGTTCGGCGGAGGTAGGAGCTAATGATGAGTTTGACTGATGATGATGGTGAACGTTGGCTTGGGGGGGATGATCGGGAGGGATTGCCGAGTAGGAGGCCGACCGAAGAGGGGTTGGCGGGTGTAAGTAGAGGCTGAGTGGATGGGCCGCCAGTTTATCGGTTGCTGCACGGTTTTGTGAGTGTGAAGCCTGGATGGGAGAGACGCTTGGTCGGCTGGGAACGCGGTTCGAGTGATCAACACTGGCTGCTGAGAATGGGTTTTGGTTGTTCAGCTGGGTGACAGCAGCATTGGATGGTTGATGCTGGTGAGTTGCTTCTGGCTGGCTAGGGAAGAAGGGGGCTGCTGCTACTGAGGGGGAGAGAGGTGCGGAGGGAGAAGCAGAGGGAGTGCTGATGAACGGAAGGTAGATGGTCAGCTCAGGTGGATTGGACATCTATTTATAGGAGAAGCCAAGAGAAAAAACAAGACGGAGGCAGGATGGAGAGCGCTAGCAATTATGTATATTTATTTCAGTTGGTGATTTGTTTATGTAAGGAAGTTCAGGAAGAATCGGGAATTGGGTGGGCTGGGTGGGCTGAGATAAGGATAAAAATAAAAGACGTTTAACTTATCCTGACGATCGGAGTGCAGATGGATGGCTTACCCAGATTGAGAGTAGCAGAGCGAGATTTGACTAAGCTGGTGATCAGAACTGGCTGATCCCGATCGTGATCGTGATAAGGCTGACGAGGATTGCGGTAAGCCATGGACCGTAGTTTGGGATGACGCGGGGCTGTCTTGGCAAGACATCCTAATCGTTCCCGCGAACTGATTCTTGGCGAGGAGGAGATATTATATGTAATAACTGAGGGGGTACATATTTATTAGTGGGAGATCAGGTTGTGGATCAGGAAAGACTCCTTCGAAAACTGGCCCGTCTGAGCCTGTGCTGACGGTTAATTCTGGCCTCATGATGACGTTGTTGTGCCTTCCCCGCAAGGTTCGAGTCAATCCTTCATCACACCCTCCGCCAGACAGTGTGTGTGCAGTGCAAAGCTTATCTATGACGGTAACACACAACACTCGCTGAAACCTAGTGCATCCTCCTTTGTCGGAAAGTAAGGTTGCGATCCGGGCCTCCGGTTCGAGTATTTGCTGACCCGGCGTCTGAACCGGCAATACTCGAACTCGAACCCGGCCACGTCGGTTATTTTCAGCACGTAGTCTAGTACTAAGTCCAAGTGCCGACTGAGACTCCCAAGTCCCAACGCAGGGTCTAGCGCCGTCAAATCCAGAGTCTCCCCTGCCAAGATGGGATCGAAGCGGGCCACTAACGAGCTTGTGACCAGCATCGACACCAATCCCAACGCGGACTTCGAACTCTTGACCCCAATCACACCTGAAACACCGACTCCAGACGAGAATTTCGTATTGATCAAATCAACAAAACAACCTCCTAACTATTATTACTCTCTTATTTCTCCCGTTTTTTTTTTCTTTCCTTTTTCATTCTTGTCATTTCTCTTGTTTTTCTCTTGTTCTTCCTCTCATTTTTTTCTCTTGTTTTTTTCTTGCATCTGCTCTCCTTTTTTTCTTGTTCTGTTAGTCTTTCCTTCTTGTTCTTTTCTCTTTTTCTTCTTCTTTTCATCACATCATTTTCCCTGCTCCTTGCGTTGTTCTAGGTGTCATCAATATGAGAAATGTATCTCATAAGGATCAAGGATTGATCATGGTAGCTTTTGTACTAGTATCCGACCAGGTACCGACATCTCTTGAGTATACCCTACACTTGACTCGACCCGGTACCGGGTCGGGTATTGCCGGGTTGTTGGTGTTTGGATTGCAACCTTATTGGAAAGATCAACAATACATAATAAGCACCATTAATATTACAAGCCTGACTCATATCAATAGCACCAGCATGGCCCTGTCAAGCGGCCCCCACCAGGGTGACAAAGCTTCATCTAAATAAAAGATTGTGTGTTGTAAGCATTGAGTTGATTCCTTCTAGCAGCCAGAGCCTGCAAGTTTGTGCTACTTGGGACAAGTTGTACTTGGTTGGTCATCTGACCAATTTTTTCTTCTCATGTTTGAACAATTTTGAAGGGGGCTATGCAACTTGACAATTCATATTTTGAAAACCTTAAAGTTGATGAGCTGTAAAATTCCACAAATGGCACTGGGGGCTTATGCAATTTTGCAGCTCATCATCAAAAATATTAGGGGGTATCAAATATGACCAAATCCACCATTATCTAATTGAAGGGTCTTGCCAAATCCTGCATTTACAGATACACCAATATAAATACCAAAAAACCTACTTGTTTAGGGCGGGCCTGTCAAATATGGTTGAAAAAATCCAATTTATTTGACAAAAATTGAGAATTTGTATGAAAGAAAATTCTGAATCAACCACAACCAATCCTCACAAAAACCCTCATCCACTCCCAATCATCATCAAAAAAACACATCCACAACTGGAATTTTACCTGTTCTCCCATAAGGTATTACACTACACAAAAGCTTCAAACTTACTAAGGGAAACAATGAAATTGTTGAGGTGTCAAGATTTTTTTCACTAAACATGTCACAAGTAGCATCAAAGCTTCCAGCATCAGTCAGCTCAGCTCTATTTCTGGGTCTCAAAGACCTCAAGCAACAGGCCCAAATCCTTTTCTCAGCAAAAAAACTTTGATTCAACAGCTGACGTTCATTGAGGTGCACTTCACAGAGGAAGCAGACGGCAGTTTTGTCTTCACAACGAT
>LUKR01000073.1:2321-18723 GCA_019395275.1 Puccinia brachypodii | reverse complement strand
TCAAAAAAATCTCCATAATCACAGAAAACATTGTAGAGCTTCCTACACAACTCCAACTGGAACAAGATTTTATTTTGATTAGAGATACCAATGGAGCTCAGAGACCCAAAGAATATTACATTTTCTCAGATTCAAAGCTCACTGATATATGAATAATAACTCCAACAACATTTGAACATGCTCTGAAAAACATTTTTTTTCTCTTTTGGTACCAAAGATCAAGGTTGTGATGAAAGGTCATGCATTACCTTCACCGAAGGGCATGATCATAACTTCCTTGGTGAGTTATATTGAGAATGGACCTGGAAGCATGGCAAGTCGTGTCACTTGCTGACAAACAGTACCAATGTAGGTTTGGGTTTATCTTAAACGGTGTTGAGAAGGTAAACGCATAAACTAAGCCACTATCCCTGTCAGCATGAAAAAAAGAGGGAAAGTGATGGCCTGCGACATCGAGTAACCTCTGCTGAGACTCAAGTACTCTGATGGGAGTCCATCTTGATACAAATGGCAGGATTGTGGTCACCAGGGAGTTAAAGCACTTTTTGATTGATAGCATGGTTGGAATGACTGCTGTAGATGTGACCTGCGGCTGCCACCCACTGCCCCATACTCCTCGACTTTCATGGCTCCATATTCTTGTGTGGTAGACTGGTGCAGCATGGAAAGAACTATGGATACAGCTAACAGCAATATCCGTGCTGCACTTGCTCACTTCGACGCCGGTGCCATCTGCGTTCGTCTTTTTTTGATGGGTGGGCCTCCCACAGAGATCGTTTGCATTTTGCATATGCAATATGCCCGTCCCACCCAGCTCCAGTCGCGACGCCTTTTTTTTATTTTGCCCCAGGAATTCCCGGGGCAGAGTACAGCGACCCCAAAGATATCCACGACTACCATCCCTTCCTCGGTTCAAGAAAGCAGGTGAAAGTATAACATTGCTCTAGCCTCTCAAAATGTCAGTCTAGTTTCCTTGCGAGTGTGTTTTTCATGACCGTCTCCGTCCCCCGACCCGCTGAGAGAAACCTGGCTAAGCCTATCATCCTACAATCCGGCATCGTCGCTGTTTCTCGATAGGTTGGTTTTGTTCGAATCGTCGGTCGGGTTCTGTCTCTTCAAAATTGCGGATAACGGAAGCCTTCTGACGGACGGAAACTTGCACAAAAAATTTGACACCCCGGCTAGCGCATCGAACCTGTCAGTCTCTACCCCCAGTTCTTGCTGAAGAAGGCCCCTGTTTTGTGTTGTTGGATGTGAACTTGGATCTGAACCCTCGGCATTTCTTAACTATCATCATTCTCATTGACACAGCGTCAAGCTACAGAGCATTCACCGCTTCAAGAGCACCGCTGATGCCGTCGAGGACCTGAGCGCCATTGGAGATGGTAAACTTTCCAAAAAGTCAGTTGACATTCATCCACCTTGAGCATCAACACTTGAATGTTGAATTGTCCCCTGCCTTCTAGCTTGAAGAAATTCTTGATCGACGAAATTTCAGCTGGTGTTGAGGGCAAAAAAAGCAAGGAGACTTTGGCAGTCGTCGATCCCAAATTGGGTTTGTGAACCATTCCCCACCCTCTCTTCTACCCTTGACCACCAGTCTTAAGATTCTGATACTCACAACATTCCTTCTCTGGACTACCATCACAGGCGGAGCAATTACCAAGAAACTTGGGTTCAATGTCCTCTCTGACTCCACCACTACCGACCTGTTTCGTGGAATTCGATCCCAATTGGCACCTCTGTTGGGCGACTACAATGTTGATGAAAGTGACCTCAACACCATGAACCTAGGTCTCAGTCACTCATTGAGTCGGTAGGTCTTCTCTGGGCTATTCTCTTCCATGTGTCGGCGACTTTCAGACTAACTGAACCCACGGAATGTTATATTTTCAACAGATTCAAACTCAAGTACTCAACAGACAAAGTTGATACCATGATTGTTCAAGCCATTGCATTACTTGACGATCTCGACAAGGAGGTTAACATCTACGCCATGAGGGTCAAGGAGTGGTATGGGTGGCATTTCCCGGAGATGGCCAAGATCATCACCGACAACTTGGCATACGCTAAGATTGTGAAGACAATGGGTCAGATCTTACTCCTCGAGGAATCCTCAATTTAATTTCAAAACACTAATACCTCGGACATCTCAAAAATTGATTAGGTATTCGAACCAACTACTCCAAAACCGACTTTTCTGAGATTTTGCCTGAGGAGCTAGAAGGCACTCTCAAGGCTTCCGCGGCGATCTCGATGGGCACGGAAATTTCAGATACGGATCTACTCCATATCCAATCATTGGCCTCGCAAGTTATTTCACTAATGCAATACCGGACCGAGCTATTCGAGTACCTCCGAAATCGAATGACCGCCATCGCCCCTAACCTGACGGCCATCCTAGGCGAATTAGTTGGCGCACGATTGATAGCTCACAGTGGCAGTCTTATCAACCTGGCCAAGGCCCCCGCATCCACTATCCAAATCCTCGGCGCCGAGAAGGCATTGTTTAGGGCCTTGAAAACTAAACATGATACCCCCAAGTACGGTTTGATCTTCCATTCCAGCTTAGTCGGCAGCGCTCCGGGTAAATTGAAAGGAAAGGTCTGTCCCACTTCTTCCATGATCCATGCGTTCATACCCTATGAGCCTTGAGTACACTCATTGACTGATGCACGCCCCACCTTCCATACAGATGGCTCGTATGACAGCAGCCAAAGCGGCACTATCAATTCGACACGATGCGCTAGCGGATGCGGATACGAAATCGACGGAAGAAGCCCCATTGATTGGAATGGAAGCACGTATTAAATTGGAATCACGACTCCGAAGATTAGAACAATCTATTGGAATTCAGTCCGCCCGAAAATCGGGTGTCTCTCAGGATCACCAAAAGCCCTTCTTCAAACGACCTGACCCCGGTTCATACAACCCCGCAGCCGACAGCGTCATGATTCCCGCTGCCAACGACCCCAACGGTGCTACTGAGCAAGGCAAAAGTAAGAAACCTCTGATCGAGGATATCACCCCCCAATCGAACGATGATGAAGCGGTAAGTCAAGAGTTATGACGATGAATTTCTTAATTTGAGGGAGCAAAAAAAGATTGATTTTTTTTCTCATTTTCTTCTCCTCAGGAGGCTAAGCGAAAACGAAAAGAAGAAAAGAAAGCCAAGAAGGCTGCCCGAGCATCGTTGCCCGGCTCTACATCAGCACCGACAACAGAGCCCATCGTTCCTCCTCAATCGACCTCTTCTAAGGACAAGAAACGTAAACATGATGACGACGACGAGGGTGAAAAGAGCGTCACTCAGGACGATGGAGCTAAGAAAGAGAAATCTTCCAAGTCGAGCAAGAAGAGTAAACGGAAATCCGCCGCTGTCTAAACATCCCATACGCATACCCTTCCTTAATTTTACAACCCCACTCTCGCGAAACCTTAAAAATTAAAATTATAACGGTCGACGACATTGATCTGTTCTTTTGCCTTTTTTTTCCCTTCTTTATGTGATTTCTTGACACTTTCAGATTTCCCTTTTCATATGATGTACTTTTTCCCTTCTTTCTGGAGAATTTTGTTGAGAGACGACCTAAGCCTGTTACTTTTTTCTTGTTTGCTCTCAACTTGTCCTTCCTTCCTTCCCTTTCCCTTCCGTTCCTCCTTAAACTTCACCTTCCTCCGGTTCCTGTTTCTTTTTTTTTTCTTCTTTCGTTTTGATCAAGAAATATCATTCTCATTTTTTTTTTTTTTTTTTTTTCAAACGTATACATGTATCTTCAGACCTTCACGGATCTTGGTTTGGATGAGAGTGAAGATGTAGAGCCTCAACAATGGGGAGGGGCCCGTAAACCAGCCTTTTCAACCTCACAGAAAATTCCACACTCGCCATTGTCACCTACGCCCAGAACAACAGATATTTACGTGTGAATTTGATCCAAAGCTTCCTTTGCTTGCACGGTTTTTTACCATACGGTAGCAATGTTTCATGAATTGAACATCATCGACAATTTCATGACGGATGATGATGGTCTGGTACCTAGACTCAGTCGCGGGCACCCGCACTGCGCACTGGTATATTCTTTGGAAGTTATGGCCCATGGGTTAGGAATCTGAAGCAGGTGATGTCGGCCCAGTTTCAGTGCAGAAAGCATTGGTAGTAAGCCACCTGACTGATCCGGAACCTGCGTGTGGATATCTGTTTTTTGCGCTTTGATGGCTCTCGATGGATGGTTGCAGCCGAATCTTGTCAACAGTCACAGATGTATCTAAAATCACTGGGTTGTAAATTCAGTTAGATTGGCTTTTGAGAACTGGGTTTGCTTCTACTCTACACATTTAATTCGTAGTAAGAATTTGGTTGAGCAATAGATTAAGATTGTAATCAACTACGATTTATAGTATTTGAGTTGGACTATATGTTTACGTTTTCATCATTCATTTCCGTATACATGGTATGTACTGACTCTCTCTCTCTCTCATATGTACCCCATTTCATGGCCACCTGCAAGTTCTTCTCGTCTCTATCATATCCTCATTTCTACATATTTTAAATGTATGATGTTGAATTAATCAATTCAAAGATAAGAGAGGAAAAGTGAAATGCTGGGGATATTTTATTAATGAATAAATAAAATCAAGGAGGAGAAAGAAAATGTCCAATTAGGAAGAATGAGAAGAAGAAGAAGAAGAAGAAGAGGAGGAGGATATCTGAACATAAAAAGAGAAGGGAAATGACAAGTTAATCAATTCCCAGCAAATTTAGAGTAAGCAGCCTCAAGAGCTTTAGCGACGACTGTAGGATCACCAGAAGTAGAGCTAGTAGCGATAGTTTGACAGATAGCGGGTAAGAGTTGGGCGTTTTCGATCTTAGGAGTAGCAGTGATTTGTTTCTCCCAAGTTTCGTGTAAAGAATGCGCAATAGTCTTAAGAGAAGGAGTCTCATCATCATCATTGGTAGCCTGTTTGTGGTTAGTAGTTGGAGTGAGTTTGTTGGTCTTGTTGTAGGGTTCGTAGATGGCCAGGATAGCTTTTGACACGGTTTCAGGATCACAAGTCTTAGCATTGGTGGCTGCGACTTGACCAAGCATCTTGACCAAAACAGGGGTATCATGTTTCTGACTGGCGTATTTATCGTGGAAGTAGAGCTCCTTGATCGCGTTGGCAATGGTGTTGATCCCCACCTTCTTCTCCTCCGAAGCTTCCACTAACTCTTCCTGTAACTCGCTCATCTCTTTCCCCTCTCCACTATTGATCTTTGGCTTGGTTGGATTGGCTGTTTCTGTGGCCATGTTACTCTTGATCGTTCCTGTTTGTCTTGTAGAAAGACTAAAAAAAGGCGCATGGAGAAAGTTGACAATTGATCCTTAAGGAAAGCTCATGAAGGGAAGAGTTAAGGGACTCCTTACGTGGCAGTGGCAGTGTTAGTTGGTAGTACTGGAGAAGCAATGATTGTTCCGCAACTGGTAGCAAGAACAATCAAGCTAGTGAAGGAGATTGACATCAACATATTGATTTGACTGTGTCTATGTTTTTGAGTGTTTCTGAGGCGAGTGTATGTTCGTTATTATGGTGATGAATATGGATGGTCGATTGAGCGAACTAATACTAATACTATGGAAAATGAACAAGAAGTAGCACCAGGCCACAAAATATAATGATAAATTAAGAGAGGTTGAGAAGTTTGAAGCTGATGGAGGAAGGAGCAGTCTACTTTGGCCGCAAAAGCTGTTCTTTATATAGATCCCGGCTATGTCCTCATCATACGCCAAGAGCTTGAGCGTACAACGGCAAACCCAAAGGACTAGATTTGAGTACACGGGTTGTTTGGTGCCCACAGCCCAGTGAGATATCACTGCCTGGATAGAGTCATGAACACGACATTGTTTATGGGTGCTTGGCTGATGATTACGGGCCGTGGCCATTGAGACTGGTGTATCATTTGTGGACTCAGGCGGCAGGCCGAGTTTTTTTTATGCTGCCGCGGTCAAGCAGTAGAGGTATCCCGCCCGGTTTGAAAAATAGCCTCTTGCACTTCGGTCAAGCCGGTGAGTCACCACTGAGTAGCCAACGGTCTTGACCCAACTTAACGAAGTCCCTCCTCAGTGGAGGGGGGACGCCGTCCCGCAGGGACCCTCCGAAAGCCATCGGCCTAAAAAAAGCCGGGGGGCTTTGATAAGTTGGGGTCTTGACGGTCTCTGTTACATATTTACCACGAAGAACTTTCGTGTCATTTCTCACAACGTTTTACATACGCTCACTGTTCGGACTGTCAGCTCATGCAGTCAGTCGTAGACGGAGACGCGCGGTCCCTTGTCAGTCGTCCTGCTGGTCTGAAAAGTCGAATGCGGCTCTTTGCATAAGCTGCCGCTTTGCATACACGCAGCTCTGGCGAGGGCCAGCTCCGCAGCAGCTCCGGTCGAGGTGGTGCCGGAGCGGATGTCGGCGGGGCGAGCACCCAGGAAGGAAACGTTCTTTTCTTCTCCAGGTATGTATGGTCAACAGCATCCTCGCCATCCACTTCGCTCGCTGACTCGGTCTACCGTTCGATTGCTTAAGGTCGTCTGTTCGAACCAGCTCGTGCTGCGACCTTCGGATTCCTCGGTCTTCTCGCTGCCATGGACCGATCGCTATCTCGCAATATGTGCGTTTGTGTCCGGGGTGCATTGATGGCCAAAAGGAAAAAAGGTATGGTCACATTAAAATATGTAACCGCTAGATATACAAAGAAGACAAGCCGCTAGATGCTGACTCCAGTTTCTTTGCACTTTGGGTGTGATATCAGCTTTCATGATCGACCCTAGACCGATTTGTAAATTCCTCTCTACAAGACCACCTCTAAGAACTCAAGAAACCATCACGAAAACCACGGCATCCCCCCTCACAGAAGCCGAGTTTGTACATCACCGGCCCAATCGGATTCGACCTCCGACTAAGAACACTTCGAACGTATACCTACACCGAATCCATTCCCTACTCTATCCGCCACCACCATCGGAAATCGCAGCATTAGCATATCGGATACCCAAGCTACCAAAAGATTTAGTCTCCCAACCAGATTCACTAAAATGGGTCGAGAGGTGTTTAGTCTCTCCAAGCTTTTGGCAGGGTATTGAAGAGGGGGATGTGAGAATAGATGATTTAAAGAAAGCGATCTCCAAATGGGTCGTCACTCGATCATCAGCTGGAGAATCCAAAACTCTTGAACCGATGTATTTACCCGGAAAAGTTACAGCAACTATCGCACCCGATCAATCCATGGATGCTAACGTCAAGATGCACCCCTTCGGCTCGAAGAGGAGGAGCGAGTTACGTGCTCAACAGGCTGGTATCGACCCAGATGTCGATTTACTGGACCTAGAGTCCAATTGGATTGACAACTACCCCAAATTCACCAACTTCCTCGACGATGAAAAACTCCATAACGAGGAGTTAGCAACACTGGGTAACAGCATTCTTGGTATGCTCGGATCGGAATGGCTGGACAGGAGATTTCCTTACCTTCCCACAAAGTCAGCATTTGACTCGAGCTATTACATTCGTTCTTTCTCCTCGTGTAACCTAATAGCTCATTATGTCGTTTGAAAACTTGATTCAGGGCTTTCCAGGCTGCCCTGACGATGTATGTGGGTCCTCGGACATGCGCTGATGTCGCAAGACTTTGGGGAGTTTCATCAGGAACAGGACTCTCAAACCTAACGATCGAAGGCAAGCCGAAGATCGAAAGCGCAGGAGTGTACGCTGGAGGGATTTTCGATCTTGACGGGAAACCTAAAAACAAAGGTCAAAAACATAAGCAAGACGGTAGTAAAGGAGAAGAAGTTTCCCACCCTGGTCTTCTACGATGGCGGCGTGCTGATGGATTCGCAAAAGATAAAGAGATCGGCTTGAGAGCATCTGCGTTCAAGCAAGGTGTCTTATACGAGGACGCGATGGCTAGCGTCTCTCGGGCTTTTGTCGGGATGGTCTACTCTCTACATGGAATGAAAGCTGCCCGGCAATTCGTTCGCGCAAACTGGTTTAGTCGTAGAGCTCAAGTGGGAGATTTACTAAAGTTTGCTAATCCATTTTTGGTCCTCAAGTATACTTTGGCCAAGTATCACCGCGAGCCGCCTGTTGCAAGGTTTGCTCAACTTATTTCATCTGTCTTGAGAGTCATTTTTTGTCTTATCTCAACATTTGTTGACACATTCATTTTTCCACAGACTGTTACGTGAAAGTGGAAGCGCCTCTGCCACTGCGATATTCGTCGTGGGTTCGTACTCAGGATCTCTAAAGCTAGGAGAAGCGTTTGGAACCTCGAAGAAGATGGCTGAATATAGAGCGCATGAGGATGCCTTACGAAGGATTTACTTGTCGCCAGGAGTTGGGGACCAAGCACTCGGCTCTGATTTCCCGGCACTACCGAGCGACACGCTAATCGAACAGGAGGGATATGTCTATGAAGCACCAAAGACCTTGGGTGATTTGGAAGTCGATGAGGCTAGCTCGGCCAACCGGTCCGGCCGAATGGCTGACCAATCTTTTGAAGACGTCCTGTTCGCTCGTCGACAGGATAGTCTGCTTAAGTTCCAGAATGCTTTGGCCACTCGTTGCACCCCATCTACCTAACAGCAAGTTATAAATTGTTCCCCGCTCGTTTCCCCTTCCATCGACCGGGTTCAACACCTCTCTTCATCTGCATTAATTCAAGAACACCTACTCAAACAATGTGATGCCCTCTTATTGGTCTACATTCACAATGATGGTCATGACTATCAAAACCAAACTTGCAATGTCTGTCTAGGGCGGGACTGGTTGAGATGTATTTGCTTGGATACAACCTGTGATGTGCGGCGGAAGAATGCGCTACTGCTAATGATATTGAGAGAGTTGCGTTGAGGACATGTACTCACTTTCCACATGAACAGCTGTGTTCAATCACATTATAGTGCCTCAAATGGGGTAAAATCAATAATTTATATCATAGGATTGCATGGCTCACTTGAGTTTGTGACTTTGGTTCTTTCCACCAAGAAGAACAGACAAGCACAAACAACTTGCAAAGTTAATCACATATTTACCAGGTCACCTAAACTTTTTATCAGAATCAAGTCATAATAGCTGTAGCCTTGTCAAGTCTTGCTTGTACTGTGTAGCAAAGATTGCCAACCATCAAGCAAAAGCGTTCAATGGGGGGGGGCTTGTCAGAGAAGTCAAATCCTGTGGCTGCTCTAACAACTCTGACTTTTTGGTGAGAGATTAGCATACCAGCAAGTGTCTATCCCTTGTCTTGATTCTCTGCAACAAACTCTCCATGAATATCTCAATATTTTAAGGGCTATTATTATAACTAAATACCCTTTTATATTGAGTGTTTAATGTAATCTAAACCACCCCTGATTTATTGGCCCCCAGTGTTATCAGGTACCTAAACCCACTGCAATTTATTGTAAGATACCTTAGAGGGAACCAGACCACCCCTGATTTATCAGGCCCCTCTTCAAATTAATTATATAAGTTTGGAAAAACAACAACCTTAAATTGGCAAACAACACCCAACCAATGTCAACGGATGGTTGGCGGGTGTTGTTTCTCCAATTCCCCCTATGGGTTTGGGTGCCATTTTTTTTCACCATTTTTTTTCTCTGGGTGTTGTTTGGCTAACCCAGCACCCAAGAGTGGTGTGTTTTGGTGTTGCCTCCCCCCCAAAAAATGAGTTTTTTTCCCGGGGTCTTTTGTCTAATCTCGCACCCAATATTATTGTTTTTGGGTGTTGTCTGCCTCCTAACTGCCACTATGTACAGTGCCTGGAAGCTAATTTTCATTAATTTTGTGATCAAGTCTTGCATAACATAAGCCCTCCTGTTTGGTCCGGCTGTGCCAGCTGCACTGTGTAGCAAAGATTGTCAAGAATGAAGCAAAAGCTTGCAACGGGGTGGCTTTCGAGCAAAGTCAGATCCTGTGGCTGAAAGCTTTTGACTTTTTGGTGAGAGTTTTGCCCTCCTAGGTATTTCAGCCAACTTTACTGGGGAAATTTGAGATGTAGATTTGGAACAATCAAGTGGGGATACAATTTATGATAATGTAAATGACCAGGCTTATTAAGACATCATCAAGTTACACAAATAAGATGACATTATGATAAAACTTTGGATTTATATAATATAGGAAATAGCTATAATAGTAACTGCATGCCCAATTTATTAGTAGTTATGTTTTATTTTCACTTTGATCCTTTGTTGTTCTGATGTATGGCAGGGGGCTACTAACTGTGCTCATCGTGCCAATCCGTTTTCAGGAAGACCGGTCTTGAGCGCTTGCCAGGAAGCCCATCGGCACTCACTCCACGGACAGAGTACCACCCACCTGGGCGATGACGATCCCTCGCCGGTTCCATGGACGCTAATACATTCATAGAAAAATCTCCAACCAAGTTTCCCAAAATATCTCGACCTTTCTTGTCCGTCAGTTGATGCGGATCGTGACAGCCTAATATGCTTCTTTTGCGGCACCATTTCGTGTCCGTCCAGCCCTTGTGCGAGTCATCGGATCTTGGTTTCGGGTGTACCATCTTGAGTGATTCGGTTGGCTTTTCAGGATTCAGAGGTATAAATATCCCGCCTGCTTCGACGTTGTCTGGTATGATGTCCGAGATCAGATTAAACTCGCGGCCCCAGGCCTCAGCCTAATGAAAATAAGTAAACATTGGTTAGACACCTGAGCAATCATCAGTGTGTTAGTATATCATTAATTGAAAAAACTTCACCCCAAAAACTTCGTAGCCAGCCGCCCATGCTTCACCTCTCCATGAAAGACCCGCACGTGAGCCGTTCGAAACGATGAATGCTTCCGGACGGCCAGGAACTGGCTTGGGAGGAGGATCAAGGCCGAGGATAGTGTAGCTGCGCAGTCAGGACGGAGTCGAGTGTAAGCTGCGAAGAGTATTTCTCCCGTTACGAGAAGTGTGGCACGGGGATGATGACGAAGGCTTGAGGGGGCGCACCTAGCCTCATAAGTCGAAGTAATTGCCTCATATTCCTGAGTGTCAAATTCTTTGGAGGTTTGATTGCGCCATCCAGGGACATGATAGGCATGGGTATTATGACCTTCACCATGTGTGAGAAACCCGCCCTTCTCCGAATGCGGCAAGAGAGACCAGACCAGCGCACCCGCGCAGGTCATCCTTTTGTACACCTGTCTCCAAACATGGACATCGGAGTCTTCAATTTGGAGTGATGTCCATTCCCAGGAAGGGGGGTGTAGTGCAGACGAAGCCGTTTATGAATCAGAACGAGAAATGAGTACAGCGTGCGGTTCGACACTTACAAAATCCGTGTTCCCCAATTACAAGCGTCTTGCGAGAGGCACGCACCTTGGCATTGAGCCTAATTATAGATATCAAAGCCTCATTTAGGATCTAGAAACTTAGGATCTTTCATAATTGCCAAACATAAAACTCACATGTCGAATGCTTCCGCGTCTCCTCTGCCATCTGATCTGGCCAAGAATACTTTTTGACACTTAGTAAATGGACTCTGATCAAGTTTCATTGAGATCATTTTCTCGACTGACAGAAGTGATAAGAAAATAAATCCACGTATTGAGATTCTAGTGCCTCTTGTTCCCAGGCTGATGGTGCATGTCGTGAGCTGAAAAATCATCTTGTCAACTAACTACAGCTGATCATAAAAGTGAGTTCACACATGAAGGGAAGTGATATGCGGACGTACTAGCTTCCATCCATTACAAGAATATTTGGTCCCAGCATTTTAAGATGTCGGGCAACCTCAATAGTCCACTGTTTTCTTCCCGAAATCCATCAGTTGCATCGAGGATAAGAAAATAAAACAGATGGGACTGACTTTGGCTGGAGCAGGTCCAGAAGCTGTCATAAATGACGGGCATGGGTTAGGATTACTCTAGAGATGTGACATGTGAGAGGAAAATCTTGAGCGGGACTCACTAAGGTTTGCAAACTGTCCCCAGCTCATTTCATTACCTGTCTCAAAAGCCAAAATGGTGTTATCGTCACCATATCGGACTCCGTTGTATGTGTTGACTCTATTGAGGAAGAAGGTGATGATTTTCTTGAAAGCATCGATCATGTTTCTATCCTTGAAGAAGTCTATCCTTTTTCCAGCGTCGTTATACCCGTATATGCCGTATCTGTGTCTTATCAACTTTATATCAAATTCACGGTGCTCAAAGTGAGCTATTCATTGTCGCCTTCGCCACAATGACCCAAAAGAATCTGGGCCGCACATCATTGAAGTCTCCAACGTAGTTAGAATCAGGATTTCCGTAATCCTATAGCAAGGCGAGTCAACATCCGGAATATTCGCCCAGATTATGACCGTAGGCTTATTTCGAAAAATTACTATTTCTGCTAGACTTTTACTCACTTGGTTGATTATAGGTATTATCAACTTGACCCCGTAATGTCGGGATAAATCCAGACTATCAGAATAATTTTAGCGAAGCTTAGTTGACTCCGTACCAACATCAATCGGTTATAAAGCAGCAAGACCCTCACATCTGATCCATTTTCTTCCACTGATTTTCATTATATACCCAGTCTTTGGCAATTCGGGGAGAGGTCATGAACTAATCTGCATCAGATTTTTATCCAGCCTCGTGAAGCAAAACGAATTAAATCTAAGATTGGTGAGAATAATGCGATACCATTTGTGTTCTTATCCCAACCAGTGATATGCCCGGCAGAGGGCGGTAATTTTCCATATTCCAAGGCATCATTAGCGATCTGCAACGTATAGGTCCGGGTTACTGGATTAGCGAAGCCAGCGAGGCTCTTCAGTATGTCACGTCCTTGGTACTCTCCACCTGTGGATACTCAACCAAGTTCAAAGGAACACATTCAGCAGTAGTATTGCTATCGAGCACATACATAATCTGAGCATATCTCAAAGCGTACCTTCGAAAAGCGTTGGGGCACTTGGGAAATACGCATCAAATCAGATTTAATATTGAACAGATGTAAGAATGTCAGCTCTTTCGGATCAAATGACTAGCACCTGATCATGGTTGCTTAAGCGACATTCTATAATCGCAAGGAGAGTCTTTGTTGGCGCACTTGAAATTTCTGAAATTAAACAGTTTTCCTTTGAGATAGAGATTCCCGTCACCAGGGGCATAAACGAAACCAGAGTGAGATCGATCGGAAGAATCAGAAAGCCGTCTTTCGATTCTTGGGACTAAAGATGGGAAATTTGTGTCACATTTGATCCTCTGTAACCAAATACCCACGGCAAAAAAGATAAATATTTTCATTCCTGATTCCAAGGGACGTGACGTTCTATTTTGGCCTTGAGGTTTCAGATTTTTAGCTCGTAAAATAAGTTTCTACTTCAGAACTCATGAAAAGGATGCTAGCCCGAGTGAAGATATGAGTCAAAGGACAAGCGGTAAATGTGTTCGAGGGGATGGATGCAAATATTCTTACAGCTTTCCGTTCCGAGAATATGGTTTATTTTACTCGATCGGTTCTCTATTTCTGAAGACTTCAGATCGACATCTACGCGCCTTGATCAGCCGTCAATGGGACTCCCGAAGTCTACTAGCTGGGGGAGTTTCTGGAGTATGGTTCGGCTTGGCTAACCACTGACAATGTTGAAGCAGGAGTACAACTGAGCTGATAGTGTGAAGGATGTCTTGTGGAAGCACCTGTGTGGAAGAGGGATTATGCTTTTGCTTGCGTCAAGACAAAAATCATGCGTGTAGCTTTCAAATGCCCAAGGAGACAGGAGTCTGAATTTTGGCGAGCCCTTCAAGCAAAACAACGCTGGTGTGGATCGTGGTTCAATTTCCAGAAAGTCCTGGGGGGGAAAGCAAGCGGAGGTCTCGAGCTCGACGCGACAACATTGTTTATTTGGTGTGATCTGGTGTGAGACATACGTAACGAGTGGCACCGACTCAGCTCCGTCCCCTGTGCGCGGATTGAGGCCGGCGAGTGAAGCGTGAGGTCATCCCGCTTATACTCATCGCGGCTACAATGAAACAGTCAGGGATACGTGCTGATGAATTATTTATTAAGCACTCTATTTGGATACTTATCGTATGCCCTAATACATACCACCGTTTTTGAGCGGCAATGTCATGAATGATGCTGACTCCACACTTTGTCGATCGGTTATCAAACAAACGCCTAGGTTTACTGCAAAGTTTCCTGCTCAATGACCTGCTACTTAAATATGTACAAGCTCAGCCGCAGCGCACTAGACTATTCACGGCGGTACATCCAAAGTTTTTTTGACTTGTTCTTCTTTCTTTTTTTTTTTGTGGGGGCGAGGATGCCATTATTGCACTGTCAACTTTGGAGATGTGTCATCGGGTTAGATCTCTAGCCTTGATAACGGGTATATGCGTAATTCAAGCTTTGAGAAGTCAAATGAATTGCACTCCTCGGGCCCTCCTGTTCGGATTGCTTGGAATCAACGATGTAAGTCGGGCCTAGATAGACACACCAAACTTTTCACGATGATCGAATCATCCATCAATGCCTATGCGGATGACAGCCAGCTGGCAGAACCATTAGCCAACACCCACCACGACACAGGCCAGTTCCATGTTTGACCCTTCAATTCTCTTCAGATTCCCCGTGGATTTTTTTGGCTGGGCTGAGAAGTGCGGCGTTTTCTCCGACCTGCCGTCGCAGACTGGGATCTTTACTCGTGCTCGTTTATCTTTACCCTGTATTATTTTTCCTTCGGCGCTTGATCAGACAGTGCAACTTTTTTTTCATTGGGAATCTTTTGTAAACCCAGACAAAACATGCACTTCCTATGAAGTGTTTTATATTCTAAGAGAGCACAATCAATCGCAAAGCAACGCTTGCAAAACCTACATCCAGCACGCATCTGGATAGCAGCAGGTAGCTCTTGTCAACTTGCTTTTTCAACCTCTTGGGGTTTCCTCTGGGGCTTGAGATGCTGGGAAAGATAAGCGATAAGCATCACCTTTGTAACCACATGCACGCACACCGGTTCTAAGGTGCAGCGTAATTCCCAAGAAATTTGCACCTTCCGTAGTGGGATCTCTGGATCCTACTGCAGTAGGAGATTGAGATGCCTTGAGAGCTCTCGCAGTCCTAAAAATTCCGCGGCTCTGTTCTGTTTTGCGAGGTGGAGCATGCTCGAGCCTAACAAATCCCCTCTGTCCTGACGGGAGGCCTGCCTGCCGGCAGGCGACGGGACTTGTGTTAAGTTCGGAGCATGCTCCTTCGGTTGCACCACAGCAGAGGCGAGGGACTTCATTGAGTTTGAGCAAAGACGGTAGACATGCCTGCAGAGTTCGCTAACATTCGGGACTCTTGCAGATGTACATAGTGCAGTGGTCATCATGCAGTGTTGTGAACGGGAAAAAGGGAACAGTGCGCACTGACCGCTCGGCTACCGAGTCGGCACTTGACTGCATGACCTTGCAGTTCTTCAACATGCAGGAAAGCACCAACTAGTTGGTGGTTGTTGTGTTGAGCGGGTAATTTAATCACTAAAGGTGTCTTTGCATATGCACAATGCGTGCGCGAGGTTGTGTCGTGGAGACTCAAGCAAGTCGAGAATTTTCTTTTTCTTCTTTAGTTCTTTTTCTTAGTTTGTCTCGTTGTATTTTCAAATTCGATCATCTCAACATTTAAATCAAATCATAACTTCAAGAAAAGGAACTCGACGGTATCAAACTTCAAGAATCACTGGTAGATGAAAATAATCAACATTGAAAAAAATAAATACTTGATGCTCATAAACAAATATTAATCTATAGATTTGAAGAAGGAGGTTATACAACATTTCAGGAGGAGTGATAGTATATATCTAGGGATTGCTAGGTAGTTGTTTTATTCTAGTCAAATATTGTATTTTACAGACTTATGAACTCATTACTAAAAGGTTGTTTTATTATTTCTCAAGTCTTCAAAAGTCTTTATAGTTTTTCGTTTATCGCCGTATGAGTTTTGTTGTTTTTGTTATATTGTTATTTCAGGAACCAAGTTTGTGTTTTCTATCTTGTTTTTCTCAATTTGTTATCGTTCTCTTGTTTCTTTATTGATTTTTGATTACTAAATGTTGCTCATTTCTGTTATTTGTTATCATCTCATAGATATTACTACTACTGGCTGTTTTACAAGATTTGCAATAAAGAGAGACTCAACCACAAACATCACATGTTGTCACCAAGAGGATAGGAAAGGCGCTCGAGTACTGGGTTTGTCTGGCAGCGCACCCCAGGGAGGGATCCTTTTGTGATCAGAACATGGGTGCATGAGGAGAAGTCAGACTTGCTAATGGGCCGAACTGAACCAAGTCCCCAAGGACTTGGCTTGAAGGTTCTCCTGAGGTGACTTACATGCCGTACATACCACTCAGCAAAGTTCGTGGTAGACAACTATGAGCATAGGTCCTCCTTTTTGTCC